>VUQI01042801.1:22383-34498 GCA_015106735.1 Paratilapia polleni | reverse complement strand
GGGAAACCCAAAAAAAAAAAAAAAAAGAAAGAAAAACAGTAGAAAATGCCTTTCTGATTGATCAATGTACGTTTATTTTTTGCTTAATTTCTTTCTTGGTTTTCTTTAATCAGGACTAAAGCCTTCAGTGTCTTCTCAGAGGTGTCGCATTGTGCAGCAACACCATGGTGAGACAAAAACAATACACAAATGTCCAGCAACAGCACCTGTATGAACAAAAAGAGACGGCCTGTGGATGACCTCGTGTTCATTCCTTTTAACTTTCTTTCTTTTTTTTTTTTAATATATATTGCTTTCTTGGCTCCTTTTGACCTTATTAAAATGGCTGAGTTCAAGTCTTCTATCTCATTGCCATAGTTTGTTTTCCCCGTCTGACGTTCTTAAGGACTTCGGATTTGAAGCCAGCTGTGTTTAAGTGCAACCGCTTCCTCTGCTGTCCTAAAGCACGGTGACACCAGTGCACTGCAGCAGCTTGTGGAGAAATAAATAAATAAATAATAAAGCTGCGAGGTTTCTACATAATGAGGATAATGAAAGGATAAATGGATTTCTTGGCTACTGTGTTATGAAAGAGGAAGATTATTTTGCTCAGAAGCTGCAGTCAGCTGCCTTTATGTGATGCATTCACTGACAGCATTACAACAAAGAAGTTTTTTTTTTCTTTCCTTTTTTATTAACTAAATCAGCCAGTTCCTGAGCTTTTTTTTTCTTAGTTCTCCCTGTCTTTCTTTGGTTTGTAGGAGAGTACTATTTGCTGGTAGAGATCTAGTTCACCTACTGTTTTCCCAGTTTGTTTTTGGACTCTTTCCAACTTAAGGGATATTTGAAAGTGTTTGTTGCCTCTTTGTGCTACTGATTATGAAAAGGTATCTCCAGTATTTGTTGCCACAGAAGTATCATAGCTTATCATCACCTTTTTTTTTTTCTTTTTTTTTTGTAATTTTTTTTGTGCGACTTCTTGAGCTACTGTCTATAAAGCGAGAATTTATTACTATTTATGTAACGCTACTACCATTTTATATTGATTTGTGTTGGAATCTCAGTGCTTTTCTATGAATAAAGTGTGAAACACGTTACTAGGACGTCGTCTTCTCTATATGTTCTGTTGAGCCAACGTGCATTAGTTCAAAGTTTGTCTGCTGAAGTGCATGCATCTCAGTCTGTGGTGGTTCTAGTTCATACAACATTTGAACTCAAAGGTATGAGACACTCTTGAAGATTTAATACATCACAAAAGATAGAAGAGCTCAGCATAGTACAAACATCTTTTAAGTCGACCCTGCAGCAGAGGAAATTCCCCTTCAGTGACCTCAGGACACAGTACAACCACGGGAAACCTTTATGATGGCTCCTCAGTGAAAGTTCAATCAAATCAATAATGTGCTTGTCAGGCTGTAATTGATTTGTTTGCGGCTACGTGCATGATAAATCTGTGTGATGTTTTCTCTAGCGTTCTGTACGCTGGTTGGACAGAAGATGGAAAATTGGCAACCTTTGTGTAATAGCGCAGTAAGCAGCAATGTTAAGTGTTACACTAGCCTGCATGCATCTGCAGTTGCCGCACATCTGACTCATTATTCCCACTACAAAACTCCCTTTCAAACAGTTTGCTCAATCTGTCAGTGTAAAAATGAGCTTTAAATAAACAGTTTTATTAAATGTAACGTTTAATATCATCTTGAAATATCTGAATATTAATGTTACAGGTAAAATACTAATTTATTTACATTTAATGATATTTTATTTGGCTTAATACTTGATGATTACTTGGTGGCCTGCAGGAGGTCTTTTGAAAGAATACAAATTTACTGATAAAAGGCCTCAAAAGGAATGAAATTGCTCTGAACCTCACTTCACTTCGGAAAGTTATACCAATAGGAGAGAAAGGAATTGCATGTCAACCCACATACACATACATGCACATGCAGTGATGAATGATTTAGCCCGCCTTCAACACAAGTGGATGGATGTCAGCTAAACTCAAGGGAGAAACATTAAGTCATAAAATCTGCATCTGTTTTTCTTTTTTTTTTTTTTTTAAATAATACTTTTTAGTTCAAATTACAGTTTGGGGTTGTTTTTATAGAAATGGTTAATGATAAATGATAAAAAACACCTTGCTAGCTAGTTTGCCCATTAGAAAAAGCAAGTTTTAGGACCGATTGCTTAATAATAATCATTGCTCTTGTTGGATAAAGCTGGACTCTGTTGAAGGCAATGTGGGGAAAATGGGATACTGTGTAGAACAAGAATGATTTTATTTTATTTTTTTTATTTTTATTTATAGTGCAGTAGTTTGCGTGTTCACTTGATAAGCGAAAGGTCGCTGGTTCGATTCCAGCCGGAGAAAAAAAAAAAATCCCCTTTGGGGGCGTAAAACTCTGCCAAATCAAATGTGCGGAGCGACCCCTTGTGACAAGGGCGCAGCCGAAAGTAGATATATATTTATTTATTTTTTGTCTCACTGTTTATTTTGATCTGGTATCAGTGTGTTTACTCGGAAAGAGTATGCATTTCCATGGCATTTGATCAGAAACCTTTACTTAAAGGGGTACTGAAAAGGTCTACAAAAGTCTTAAATAGACCTTGTTTATACCTGTAAACACCATTAGTTGTTATTTACCAAAAGATGTGCATCCATATTACCCACTAAGCCCAGGTAATCAGCATTTTAAATTCAGTATGAGTTGTTGCTTTCCGCCCTGTATTAGTTCAAAATTGCAATAAAACCTGATTTGTTTTGAGGTTACGTGTGCCTATGAGAAGTGCCATTATGCCCATATTATTGTCTGGGCTGGTCCCCAAAGAGGTTGCTGCTGGAAAACAAGTTTAATTTCATGTCCATTTATAGGAACGCATGTTCATCTAGGAGATAGTTGGGAAGCAGGCAAAGACACGGACAGAGTAAGAGATGAACCTTCCGGCTAGGTCAAAACAGAGAGAAATGCACTCCAAGGTGGCATATTAGTACCTTAACATTATTGTTATTTAATCATCAGACCAAGAGAGGAAGCACAGCTTTATAGTCATGATTGCTGTTCCTGCTCTTCACTCTCACAGTTTTTTCTCTTTCTCTTCTCTCTTTTCATGACCACAAGGACAGCTCTGCTTCATCCACTCATTGAAGTTCTAAACGTTGACACTTTGACAAGAGGTGGAGGAGGGCCCTCGCATAGTGTGCAGAGCCCTGTGCAACTTGTTTAGTGAACTTATTGGCCCTGTACCACTCCCTGGAAAAGATGGAGCCCTAGACAAGTGCCCATGTCACCCAGTTACCTAAGTATGCTACTGTGGACAGCGATAGAAAATTATTTTATGTGTCTTCTACTTTGCTATGTTAGACAGGGAATTATTGCTCTTTTAAGTCCAATACATTTTATGGCTTTTACTTTTTACAGTCATCAGGTTCTAACACATAATCCCTTCAAACTGATCTGAATTCAACCCTAAAAGCCTGATCTATATTCATATCCATATTAAATTTGTGTCACAATAACTGAAAACAATCTTTCAGGAGTCAAACAAACGAAATAAAACAAATGAAGGCCAAAAAAACTCATACAAACACTACATCTGATTGCTCACCTTTGTCCTACTTCAGTTTTGCTGCTTCATTTTCTTCATTTCAGTTCCAAAACAAAGCCCTCGTGGGTGGGTATTATGGACCGGAAGTGGAACAAGTGGTGAGACTTCAGTTTTTCCCCCACCAACTTCTCGTTCTATTTTTACCTCCAAAGCAAAGTAGCTCACATGATGTGATTTAACTGCTGTTTAAACATCTCTCTCGTTGCTTTCCCACAGGACTGCTGTTTTCCCTAATCTCAGAAATAACTTGACCATGATTTCAAAGTTAAAATAAATAAATAATGGCCAGAACTATTAGTATGTAACACCCAACTTGCAATAAAGTGGAATTACATTTGCTAAATCTCAAACTCTGCAACGGCAAGTGAACCGAAATGACTAAAAGCCTGTATTCCTCCCAGCTGCTGTGGTCCAATCCTTGCATTTTCACCCATCCAACCAATCTGCCCGAGTGATAAATGAAGCACATGGAGGCTGATAGAGTTCCATCAATCTTTCACTCATTTTTCTCTAATCAGAATATTTTTCTTCTATCCCTCCTTCACCGCTTCATTCTCATTCATTACGGATTTCTGCAGAGCCATATAAGCAGACAATCAGGCCATCAAGAAGCACTAAGTGTGCTCCTAACTCTGTGTGTGTGTGTGTGTGTGTGTGTGTGTGTAAATCTAGATTGATAGGCTGAAGATAAATGAGCAGATTTATATTAATTATCCAGACAGATAGATGGAGGAGTGATTGCTATAAGCTCAATCTTTTTACACCTCGCTGTGCACTGTGTCCCCCAGCCTGTCTCACTCCGCCCCTCCCACTCGTACTTACGCTTAGACACAGAAACACTGAAGACATGAACAAACAGTGAGTGAGGCTCTTTTTTTTTTTCTTTTTTTACCAGCCACTCTTTTTCTCCTGCGTGCATTTCGCTCTGCTCACAGTCATTCTGCTTGGTGACTGAACAAAGTGTGCTTCCTGTCCCAAACACAACAACACAGCCCGTCTGTGACAAATCCCCCCCCCTGCAGATAACCACATATGTCATCTACAAGCTGAGATGGAGGTATTTATTTACAGTCTCACAATTCATTGCTCTCTAAATCAGCACTTTAGTCAGTTATATGTTTAAAGTGAGCTGATGCTGTCTGCATGTTTTCTTATAACTTAAAAGCTTTTTTTTGCACAATAGCAAACAAGTGCAAAATAACTGTATGTGTATTCATGTATTCTATATTCATTACAAATAAAGAGAAATATTTCAAAGCTTTTTTTGTTTGAATTTTGATGATTATGGTTTATAGCTCATGAAAATCAGAAATCCAGTATCTGAAATTATTAGAATATTTCCAAACATCAAACAGTACAGAAACGCCCAACTTCTGAAAAGTATGTTCATTAATACACTCAGTACTTCACTAAGGGATCCCTTACCATGGATTACTGCATCAGTGCGGCGTGGCATGGAGCTGATCGGCTTGTGGTGCTGCTGAGATGTTACTGAAACTCCAGTTGCTTTGAGTCTTCAGCTCATCTGTATTTTTGGGTTGGGTGTTTCTCATCTTCCTTTTCCTCATACGTTCTCTGTGAGGTTGAGATCAGCTGAGTTGGCTGGCAAATCAAGCACAGTAATAACATGGTCAGCAAACCATTTGGTAGTAGTTTTGGCAATGTGGGCAGGTGCTAAATTTTGCTGGAAACGGAAATCCATAAAGCTGCGTTGACTCTGGACTTGATAAAGTCCACATGACACCCCAAATCATCGCAGACTGCAGGAACTTCACACTGGACTTCAAACATATTCTTGTTCATATTCTGGAGAACTGTTAGGTCAGCAGTCTTCCCTATGATTATGGTTGTGTGTACTAAACTAGAGCAGGAGACACAAGGTATTTATACTGTTTGAATAGCAATTTCTTTAAAATCGAAATAAAAAATATTGTAGTATACTGGAGTAATACCGCACTTCTGATTTTCATGAGCTATAAGCCATAATCATCGAACGTAATTTTAAAAAAAGGCTTGAACTATTTCACTTTATGAATATATGAATATAAGAAAGTTGACCTTTTTCAATTAAATTATGGGAAAAAATTAACTTTTTTTTTAGATTCACCAGTACGTTAATGCACATTCTACAGAAAATGGTTCAAACTAATAGCTGAAAATATTAAGCAACTGTTAGTGTTGTTTTTAATGGCGTTCTAGCATTCTGATTTATATGATGTTGCTTTTCGTTGCATGTTGCTGTGTAAACAAAGTAAAGAGGTGAAGAAGAATCAGGAAATTGATGCACTTTTCAATATGGAGGGAACGGGTAGGAGAAAACAACTCAAGAGCGGTGCCTATGCATATAGAAATGGATGTGTCATTTGTAGGTAGCCACACAGCAGCAACAACAGCAGCAGCAGAGGGCAGCTTAGGCGTCGGGCTACAGGAAAAGGGCAGAGATCTGAAGGTGTTCCAGAGTATAGTAGAGGGCAAGGGTTAAAAAGCACTGAAGTAACCAGCTTTGGCTATTTGGTAAAGTTGGCCTCCCATAAATGTAAAGTTAACAAACCAAAGCTTTGTCATGATGCATGTTATAAAGCTAATTTGTAAGATATTGAACAGGAAAAGCAAGCTGGGATAGTGAGGAATTACATTTGGGTAATGATACTCAATCTTTTTTTAATGAAAGCGAATAAAAGAAAAAAGTTACAATAGTGATACATTCGATTATAATATTTTGCTCTTTCTTGTACTGATATTGATTTTTTTCCTCTGCTGACTTTTTATCCAGCTTTTCTGCCTAATTTTTCAGTCTCATTTTCCTGGCACAAAGCTCTCATGAGGGTAGGTCTGCATCCCCATTAGCCAGTTAAATAATATAACACAATACCATCAGATTTGCTGTTTTAGCCTCAATCAAGCATATTTATCTAAGAATAGGAATCTCAGTGCAGAGTATGCCACCTCAAGAGGAGGTGCCGTGAAGGTCCTGTGCCCCATCCCGTGTCTGCTAGTTGTCCTGACAAAGTGAAAGAGGCACATGCATCAGGGGATAAATAATACGTTGGCTTTAGTTAGCCTGCAGCCAATCACAGTAGTAAATAAATTAAGACAATTCAAGAAGACTCCTCATATTCCTTGTACCTTTTATTGCCCTCAAGCTGAGTTTTCACTGTTGCCATCTTGGTGTTTTCATAAAGCATACCCTACTTTTTCTTCCTGTTTGACTCTAATGGGGACCATTGTTTCCAAAATGAATATAACTATGTTATATTTAGCAAGATATGAAGCTTTCTTTTTAGACTATAAACTCATCAGGAAAGGGTTTATACAGTGTTTATACAACCAGACATCTGTTTGAAACTAGACGTCTCCCTCTCCTGGCCATTAGAAAGAATGCAGGTTTAAGGCACTCGCTCCACTTTTCAGAAGCTGGAAACTAAGTCCATCTTTTATATACAGCATATGGCATTGCCAGTACTAAAAAAAAGATTTTGTACCACTTGTTACACTTCTGGTCCTCTAATCTGTCCAAAAGTAACTGGCCAGTTGTGACAAAGTGAGAGCACATGACAGCAGTGAGTCAGAACAGAAAAAACACTGAGAATATGATAATCAAATGCAACACTTTCACACCTTTTTTAGTGAAAGTTCTGTCTTTTTATCTTCAACTTTTATTTTTATCTGATTCGGGGGGATTTATTTCAGTTATAGCGACACAATTTAAACTCCTACCATCAGAGCTGTTTCTGGCCCCTCCTCTCACACCTTCCGCTCTTCGACTTCTACCGAAGTTGGTATGAAGTCTTTTGGGAACAATCCACCGTTGTTCAAATGAGTGCAGGATGTTCACAATTTGCAAGTACTTTGCTGATGACAGAGGTTAATATTAACATGGCGTACTTGCCAGAAGAGTAGGGTGACATCAGCAAAGAGGGACTGTCACAGCTGTCAGCATTTGCATTAGTGTGAAACATCTAAAGGTCCTCAGACTAAAGCCAGAGTTTCACTTTCTGCCTCCACCTCCCTCCACACAACCACTATGGTAATAATGCCCATCAGTCTCTGTCACAGTGGGCTGTGTGTGTTCTTTCATGCATGTGCTCATTGAAAGATACTGTGTGTACGTGTGTGTGTGTGTGTGTGTATTTGTTGGGGGGTGGTCACTGATAAAGCGCTGATAGTGTCCATCCGTGGCAGATGATGTACAGCCTGCTGTCTCTCCAGGCAGATTGGATTTTCAGGCCTGCTGATTTGCTGAGAGATGGAGCCTGGACCTCCTTCAAAGGCACTCACACACACAAACACACACACACATATGCAGAAACGCACAACCACACATCCACCTGTTCGGTCTCTGTGCACAAAATAAGCACATAAAAGCCCACCACACACACTCACATGCACAAAGACACAAATACACACAATGAAATGATTCACAGACACACAAACATGGACACAACACACAAACACACACTTTTATATTATTCTCCTGCCAAAGCCTTTAAAGCGACCATGTGGAAATTGATCTCCATTTCTAAAGAGCACAGATTCATTGTTACCTTTTCTCTCTCTCTCTCTCTCTCTCTCTCACACACACACACACACACGCGCAAACACACAAACACAAACACACTCAGCCTGTCACTTTATTCCCAGATGGCCCACTGACACACAGCCCGAGCCTCTTCAGTCTTACCTGTCGACAATGATTTTTGTTCATTTGTCTTCCGTATTTACGCAATATGGGGGCCACAACAAAAGCCTCAGTGTGTGGTGTGTGTGTGTATTGCTACCGCAGGAACACAAAGCACAGAGATGAATGAAAGCCGCTGCTATTTCCCCTCTCATCAGCTGCTTTGAGCTTTGTGTATTTTTGCACATATTAATAACACTCTCTGTTGAACAGTCTTAATTATTTGGGGGGCAGGATTTCTACTTTTCATTTGGCTTCCATTTTAACAGCAAAGGCACTGCTGCGCTGCTGCACGGCCACAATGGTGCACTGTACTGGATGACATGTTTCTGCATGTTTTCAACCAGGCTCTCACACACCATTGTGCTGCTGTAAATGCTCACAGGCTCAACAAATATGTATTTGACAGTTCAAATAGTCCACAACAGCTAAAGTAACATTTGTAATATTAACAAACTACAGCTGTTTTTCATTTCTTTATATTTTGTTTCCAAGGAGCCAGACCTTCTTGTAATTTTTTTAAAGTAGTCTTGAGCAATAGTTCTCCAGGCTTTCTGAAGGTCTTTCAAAGTTTTTCTTTGGACATTGGCTGCTTTTTCACTCACATTTTCAGTCCAGCCCTGGTACCTGACCATTTTCAGAGGAATGATTTTTTTTTGTTTGTTAACCCACTTAATAATGACCTGTGAAGCATTCAAGCATAAAATAGGTATCTAACCAATTTTAAATTGTATCTGTTAAATTGACACTAGCAGCCTGTCACAAAAACACATAACTTGTTCCCATTTCTTTAGTTGAATCTACAAAAAATGTCAAAGATAACAGTTTGACAGGCATAAAATAAAAGTATTTTTGTACCAACAAGGTGATTCCCAAAGAGCTATTAGCTGAAAACTTGGCATATCTCAGCATGGTGTGCAGTGTGCCCATAAAAGGTTTGAGGAAATTACACAGGAACTGGACTGAAAATCAGTGGCAACAGGTGTTATGTAGTGATGAATCCAAATTTGAAATTTCTGGTTTAAATCACTGTCAATAATTACGGAGGACATCAGGAGAGAGGTACAACAGTGAGTGTCTACATCCATCTTTAAAACATGGTGGAGGTTCTGTCATTGTTTGGGGCTGCATTTCAGCCAGTGGTGTTGGAGATCTTGTCAAGATTGATGGAATTATGAACGCAGAAAAGTACCGCCAGATTTTGATCCACCACATAATACCATCTGGAAAGCGTCTGATTGACAGCCACTTCATTTTTCAGCATGACAATGATCCCAAACACACTGCCAATGCAGTAAAAGCATACCTGGATAGAAACACACAGTGAAACACTATCAGTCATGGATTGGCCTCCCCAGAGCCCCGATCGCAACATCACTGAAGCAGTGTGGGATCATCTTGACAGAGAACAGAACAAAAGGCAGCCGACATCCAAAGAAGAGCTTTGAATGTCCTTCAAGAAACCTGGAGAACTATTCCTGAAGAAAGCTTGCCTGCGAGAGTTCAGGCTGTGTTGAAGAATAAAGGTGGCCACACCAAATATTGACTTTCAAGCTCATTAGAATTCTACAAATTCTGTTTTTGCCTTACATCTGTATTTCCATTTATGTTTGCAAGTTTCAATAAATCGCTGCACCTATTTCCCATTTTCCTAGCAAAATATAAAGAATTGAGGGGTGGCTTGAGAATTTTGCTCAACTGTAGTCCGAATTTTTCACTGAAGATGCATCAAATATCTTAATTTAAATCAAAGTGTTTGACAACCATGATTCATTAATTTAATAATTTGAAAAGGCAATAACTTAACCCACTGGAAACACTTTTAATTAATAAATACTGTAAGGTACATTTCAACATAACTTTCCAGACTTTCCCCTCAGTTTAGAAGTTAATTTGAAATATCAACAGTCAATGAATTATCAGTTTAAATTCTGTTATTACGGTTAGTTCACTTTGGTTTATGTAAGGAAGCAAAATTACTTTTAATGAATACGTGAGTGGACATTTTAATGTGTTTTCTGTATGGATTAAATAGCTCTGAAACATTAACATTAACCTAAATGTAATGTTTATTAATGGATAGATTAACAGATTTTGATGTGTTAAATGGTTTAAATGGAATTATCTGGGGGTTTTTAATCCTTTAATTTACAAAATTTAGCAAAAAGTATAAAAATCCGTCCCTGATTCTCACCTCTTTATTATGGCTCTTGATTGTACACATAAAGTATTAGGTTAAAGAGTTGTCCCTTAAAGCATGCATACAATCTAACTAAAAATGTTAATATATTATGAAAGTAATATATTACTTGCAAATTACAAAGTGCAAATTACAAAATTATTTATTGATGAATTAAGTGAAATTAAGGAAGGAAAAATAAAAAATAAAACAAGGGATTTAGTATCATGTCTGCAGCTATAACAGTACAAACTAAAATATTTAAAAATCCAGCCAGCTCCATTGAGTTGAGTTTCTTTTAAATAATTTTCCAGAAATGGCAATTTTCAAATAAACTATTAAAGTGCCATAAATCCATTTGGGAAGAAACCTTTTCAAAATACATTTCCAATCTTTATCAAACTAAAACCAGCTAAAAAGAGTAAAGTTTAAAACTGTCCACAGCCCCAGTAACAACAACCTGGTGCACCCTGCTGTAATCCAGAGACTGGATTGATGAAAACCCCAGAAGTCAGCTCCCTTAAACCCCTCAGTTGGGTCACATGTTTGCTGGAATCCTTCACAACAACAACATCATCAGCAGCAGCAACAACAAACGGATTTACTAGAATCTGCTTATCTGACGTTCTTAACTGCCTCCAAGAGAAAAACACAATTTTGGATTAAATGATCTCTTCTTTGAGCTCTTGTTATGATTACAGTAATGATGCCCGTGATTTCTGTGTAATAAAATGTACAGCTTTGCATTTACCCCCCATTTACTAAATTGTTAAATTCACAGAGATTAAAGATGTTGAGGATTGTGACTGGATGCTAGTAATCGCTTAGCTTTTTTAAAGCATCTCATTGGCAGCTGAGCTGGAAACAGTGCAGAGTGATGACTCCTGATTGGTGAAGATAATGCTTGACTTTAACACCACTGCCTGTCCTCAAGTGACCTTTAAACCTCGAATGAAGTGATTCCAGATTGTTTCAGCTGAAAGAGGTTTTTTGGACATTTTCTCTTTGATACACTGTCAACATTGGAAAAACATCCTGGGGTTGACTGACTGGATGTTTAGCTTGTAGGAAAGTTTTTGAGAAATACATTTATAGAATTGGCATCTAGGAAATTGAGACATTTATGACCATATTAGCCTGAAAAAAATCACGTTATATGCCTGGCCTCACCAGCGAAGAAATCCAACTCTGTGTGTGCCTTTAACAATGGTCTTCTCTGAAGGGATTTTAGCCCTAAATCAACTTAAATGAGCCTTGGATTTAGTCCAGACAGCTCTCTGGACTTTGTTCATTTATATTAACATGGAGGTGAACCTTCATTAGAGGTATGATCGTTAACTGTTAAGTGATGCGATATTTCATGGCAGCGTTTTTTTCTGTGAAATTTCAAGTTCACTTCAAGGAACAGCAGAGAAATCTATCCATGAAATATGACACAGCATGCTGTTTTTCAGGAATTCATCTTATGGTGTTTAAGGCATGTTTTTTTTCCCCAAAAAAGGTTACAGTCATTCAGGAAACATAAAGGAGGAAACACTCATGGTTGGATCTTTTTATCATCGACCTATTACCAACATAGCTACCAATACATAGCTACAACAAGAAGGTTTGCCTCATATAAAACCTCATCAAGCTCCTTCTCAGCATTAAACCTAAGTTTAACTATAGACTGT
>VUQI01042797.1:0-10681 GCA_015106735.1 Paratilapia polleni | reverse complement strand
CCTACTACTTCGTGACTGAGTTGCTGTCGTTCCCAATCACTTCCACTTTGTTATAATACCACTAACAGTTGACTGTGGAATATTTAGTAGCGAGGAAATTTCACGACTGGACTGGTGGCATCCTGTCACGGTACCACGCTGGAATTCACTGAGCTCCTGAGAGCGACCCATTCTTTCACAAATGTTTGTAGAAGCAGTCTGCATGGCTAGGTGCTAGATTTTATACACCTATGGCCATGGAAGTGATTGGAACACCTGAATTCAATGATTTGGATGGGTGAGTGAATACTTTTGGCAATATAGTGTATGTCTGAACATGATATATGCACCACTGCAACACTGATTTTGAGTTAAATACCGCAACATCTTTAAGATAAATTACCATAAAATGTGGCGCATTTACTCAGGAATCCTTACATGATCTAGCACCATCATCCGATCAAAATAACATCTCAGACCCAAGCATCCTTAAGTGCACACAGTCAACACTATCAGCCAAACATTGTCATGGTAACATGGTCTCTGTCAGCATGTTGCAACGTGTACATTAGCATTTAGCTCAAAGTACAATTGTCAATAAGTATATCCAGAAAGGTCAACTATGATTCTAGTTATTACTGGTGATATTAGTGGAATTAATGCAAAGTGATTGTAGTTATCAGATATGTACTTTGGTTATTAATATAGTTGAGATTTTGACATCCTTTACATGACTGTATGCCTCTGCAGAGGAACATTATTTGTGAAGATTGTAGTAGTTTTCTAATCTAATCTAAGAAGAACTTATTTGGCAATTTTTCCAGTTGAGGACATAGCCACTATGCTTTTTGAACAAAAGAAAAACTGTTTGATGAAAAAAAATACTGAGCTATGTTGTATCCTTGACTTAAAGCAGTGGCACATGAATGTAATAATACCACTCTCCCACATAAGTCATTGCACAGTATCTGAATAGCTTTAAGGACAATGGGAAAGTGAGTGAGGTGTGCAGGTGGATTCACCTTTGTTTGGCAGCAGTTGTGAATGGGACCTATGGAGAATTGATGAATGATGAAGCGAGGGCAGGTAGGTTGATGAACACAACACAGAGATGTATTTGTCAAATAATTAAAACATCATCAGACACTCCATCCCACCTTATTAAGAATCTGAAGAAGAGCAGAGCAGTACAAAGCCTGGGAAGGGGTAGCTCATTTACCCTGGAGTGCTCCTATTTTTCAGGTGGAGCGTGACATGACTGGTGGTTCCCATGGTGAAATCTTGGTTTTGAACAACCATTAGTTCATGTTTGTTGTCAACAGTTTTATGTGAAGAAGAGTGTGAAAAATGACACTAGCAGAGTCTCCAAACCTTTTCAGCTGTCTTCAGTGTACAATATTTTTCTTCTGCTTCCAGGGTGTATTTATACAGCTTCACTAGCAGAATTTCTTGAATGTGATGGAACAGGCTATCTCAGTAATACTGCAGTACTACTGGGTCTACACTTTCATAATAGAGTTTGCTGCAATTTAGGCCATTGTGATGTTTTATAGTGTAGCATGTTTACATAGTGACAGATGCTTTTCACTCACTCACTGTCTTCTTCAGGCCTCTGTGTCCTGCAAGGCAGAAATGCTTTCTCAGCTCTGTCCTGCATGCTGTGTTCTTTCTAAAAAGGTATTACTTTATTGTTCTTGATACCAAAAGGGAGCTGCAAACCAGCGAAAGCTTTGACTTTCCTATGGCTTATAATACACTAAGTTCAAACTAAATGCCCCCAGGAGCCAAAGACACTACGAACTGGGAGGGTTATATAGAAGGCAGGGTGGAGTGCATCCTTCCCCTAGAAATGTTGCATTGTGAAATACAGATATTTTTTCCCACTGAATTTCACTGACTCCTGTGATAAATCTTAGTCATTAAGAAAATGCAGTTTTTGTGTTTTTTTTCCTCAACAAAAGTTTAATGTAATGTAATGTGATGTACTTGTATTTATATAGCGCTTTTCTAGTTTTACTGACCACTCAAAGTGTTTTAGATTACAAGTCACATTTTTAACCATACATCCACACAGCACTTTATTTTATACACTTAAAGTACTTTATCCACCTCACATCCATGCCCAGTTTAGAAACAATCTAACATGTATGGGAAACCAGAGTACCGGGAGGAAACCCACGCAGGCACAGGGAGAATATGCAAACTAAGTTGCAAACATTACTTTCTGTTACTGTTAAGAAGTGATGGTTATCTAAATTAGAAATGTCAGAACAACTGTGTTCCTACTGGTGGCTGTCCTGGTTTTGTGATAACAAAACAGTGTCACGGTACATCCTAGCCAGTGTCTGTCGTTACTCACAGCAGAAAAAGTGCCAAAGAAATCCATCAAATTATAGATTCAACATCCACCTTGTCATATTTACCTTGTAAGGACTTAAACTTTATGTTTATTTTTTCATTCTAAAGCTATTGCTCTGCATTGTTGCACCTTAATAAAGATTCAAGATTTGACTCTTGTGTTTAGTTTTTTATTTAATTTTTCAAACTAAAATAAGCTGTGACTAAGCAGTATTAAAGCAGCATTTCAGATTTTGATAAGCAAACAATTAAGATTGGGAATGTATACTTTCTTTTAACTTGTAGTAAAATTAGGTTGTGGTAATTCTATATTGTTAATTTTAAAGTAACCAGCCAGTACCTAAAGTAATCAAGTGAAACAGACATGTACATTTTATTATCATAAATAGAACCTACTAAAAAGTCTATTTGTGTATCCTTCAAAACCTGCTATATTAATTTGTGCCACAGAGCTATTCAAAACACATCAATAAACCATCAATTTATTTATTTTTATTTTAAGGAGTCTTTTGGCTTAAAAGTGAACGGGCTAGAGAAGTGTTGTGAGATTCAACATTTCAACAGTTGTATAACAAGCATCCTTTTTAGTTTCCCTCAGTGCAATGTCAGTGTTTTAGCTATCAAACTTCTGAGGAAGTGGCATATACTCGTGCTGTCATGGTCCCAATTTATTGTGTATCTGAGTTTAGGATTCTTAGTGAATGAAGTATTTGAGTTTGGGTATTTGTTTTGGCTTTATTATTCAACTGTTTGAAGTTTTGAAGTTCTGGATTCCTGTTTTGATTTCTTTATTATGCTATTCTATTATTCTATTATTCTTATTCTTGTGGTATTGTTGAGTCTTTGATACCTATTTTTGCTTCTTAGGTTTTCTTGGTAGCAGTTTTCAGTTTTGCAATCTGGTATTTTGGTTCAGGATTTCATTGTTATCCTACTATGCTGAGCTTTAGTTTTATTACGTGAGCTCTCCGAGTTTTGGATTCCTGTTTTGTTTTTATTACCATTCGAGTATCTTGAGTATTATTTCTTGTTGTATTTGATTTTATGGAGGTTGAATACCGATTAAGATGATTTCCTGTTCTAGTGCTGGTTTTGAATCCTTGTTTTTTGTTTTGTTTTTTTAAATTCAGCTTCAGTTCCTACTTTGAGCTTGTTACTTGTGTCTATTTCCCTCAGCATTTCCCTGTCTGTTCCTTCCTCTGTCTCATACTTGCTCTTCTTTGTTGTTTCAGTGTCACCTTGTTGTTGGTCAGTGGATAGCTAGTTACCTCTTGTGTCTTGATTTGAGCTTTACTTCCTCTCTGATTGTCCTGATTACAGTCACCTGTGTCTTGTTCGCCTTCTGTTTGCCATTCAGCCCTCTGTGTAGGCCTGTCTTCCTCTTTTTCAGGTTGTCTGTTTTAACTCATATTTCCCTTGAATAAGTTTCTATATTTACATATTTTTTTTTGGAGTTGTGCTTCTGAATTTTTACCTTTTTGTTGCCACTTCTGGACTTCCATTATCAGCTTTACAATGAAGCTTATTCATGTTTTGAAGCTGCATTTGCAAACTTAAGATGTGCTGCAATACAAAGTACTACATGCACTGTGTTGTTTTAAGAACCAACATATGTGCATTACCTGCAACTTTTTAATAATACAGAGTGTGGCGCATTCACTGTAGAAGTTGCCTGGTGCTGGATATGGTGGCATTGTTATCAGGATTTTTAGCCAGCATATTACAAGCTCCAGGCCATGCCAAATAACTTAAGAAGTTATTATTATTATTATTATTATTATTATAATATTAAATAATTTAAACAGGTAGACTTCTTGAGAACGGAATCTCATTTTCAAGAGAGACGTGTGTTCAAAAAGTAGTGTTTGAATAGACAGCCAGAAACATGAATATATAATATACATATCTACATTATGCATATTCACAATTTAAAAATGCATGCAGGTACATAAATATAACATTTTTAAAATGTTCTTCTGAATGAGATAATGCTTCTTAATATTTTTGTAGCTCATTCCAATTGTATGAAGCACAGTACCAGTATCAGTATGAATAATAAATATAAAAGGTACAGCTAATGTTAGAATGTCCTGTAACCTGACCTTGTAAATGTAAGGGAGTCTTATAAATAAATATGCATGCTGCAATCTTCTGTTTGTTAAGGAGGACCATTCCAACTTTTATCACCTGTGATGAACTGCAGTGCACTGTGATACATGGAATAAAGATTGGGAGAACCATGCACATAAACCCTAATCAATCGGAGATAAAACTGTAGGGTTTCCAGCCTCACCGTTGTGGAGCTGTTACTGACATCAGAGATTCAACTCCTTCAGTCCTAAATGTTCTTGTACCAAGCACACACTCTGTCTCTTATAGTCTTGTGACAATACTGTGATGTGACCCAAAATGTCTCCTATAATTAGAGTCCAGGGTTGTTCATTTTGGTCTTGCAGTTTTGGGAGTGTTACCGGCAAATTGTTTGAAGTGGAAATAAATGAAAACAGCCTAGGGATAAAGCTTTAGCATACAAAATTTTTAATTTTTTTATTTTGGTAGTCTTTATTGAGGAAACTGTGTTGCCACAATTAAACAAACTCACTTGGTGATCACAAGCTGCAGTCAATAAAAATTCTTCTCATTACATCAGTAAGACAAATGGCTACTATTATATATGGTCTGTCATTCACTCGTAATTGTGGGGTTTAAAGATGAGGGCAAATGGGTTCTGTTTGAAAATGCCTTATCCATTTGGACACATTTATTAAGAAGTCAGTCATGTGATGCAACGTAATGGGGTAAGGGGTGTGAAAGAGCTGTTCCTTGATAAAGTGTACCAAAACCTTTATCAAGATACAACAATGTGCAGTAATGGCCTGATATGTTTAGGAAAATATTCCAACATAAAGTTTAAGTTCCTATGAGGTAAATATGTCAAGGAGGATATTGTTGAATCTGTAATTTGCTGGATTTCTTTGGGACTTTTTTCCCTGAGATTTGTTTATAACAAAGGCTTACCCCTCAAGTGACTTTGCTCATTAGAGATTCAGCAGAGGGATGGATATATTTCTCATGTTGCAGTTTGTGTGACCTATAGAGATTTCTGGACTGTTGTTCAGCCTGTTTAGCAAGTTTAATAAGTGCTAATATTTAAAATCCATTTGCCGTGAAATGCAAGAACCCCTTAATCAACAAAAGCAGCGAGTTTTAAAGATAGAAGGGACTAAAAGGGATCAATTTATTGACTGGGCTCCATCACCATCAATACCACCCCCTCCATCCTTAGCTCCCCTTTGTCTATAGGTGACCATTGATCAAGGCAAGATGAAGGGTGAATTGGTGGATTAGGGTGATTTCACAGACTGATGCATTGCCAATTGAGCATGTAGCTCTTAAAGACACAGCAACAGAGGAAGAGACTTTGCTTCATGGGTCACTGAGGTTACCATACACTGACTCCACCATCATAATAACAGCTGCGTATGATTTTTAAAACTACAGCCTTGAACTTGTGTAGTAGTAAGTCAGTCCATGCAGAGCTGAAGGGAAGTTCTGAAATATGTTTCCTATTAGTATTAATCTTGAATATTGTCCTCTTGGGAAAAATAAGTTTGACAGTACTCATGATTTATTTAGGATTCTCACCCCCAAAGATATGAGGTTATGTAATATAAATAATTGATAAATCATTTAATTCTTTAATTCTCTTGTTGTTGTTGGAACATATAAAGCATCTTTCTCCATTCACTGTTGTTGCCCTGTCCTATTAACTGTTAAGGATAGTGTACTACATATGTGGTTGCATTTGAGTTTGCTTGACAGGAGTAACTCAAATACAGTAAACTGTGCTGCTTTGCCATCGTTTTTGATTTTAGATTACCAATCACCAGTGGTCTCCAAAGAGCCCTTGGAGACCACTGAAGAGATTGACTGGTCTCTTTTCACTGTCAGGAAACCATAAGTTTCCATCACAGTGGAGCTGAGTGTTGGCCACAAGGGAGCTATAGCAGTTCAGAGAAGAGGATCCAAACACTGGACACAGTGAGCAGACAGGAAAAATACAAAAAATTAGGTTTGCTTACAGAATACTGACACAGGGTAACAGGTCAACAAAACATAAATAGTTGGGCAATGACAGAAACAGTTAAACACTGGAAATTCAGAAGAAACAGGAATAGATGCAAAATGATGGACACAAACTGGTCTCCTACTCAGGGGTCTTACTCTTTTTGTAGTCTCACTTGCAGTTGAATAATGCAGCCTTCATTAAGGTGTACACTACAAACACATCTGTGAGCTTCTGGACAAGCTTCCTTCTCTCCAGCAGAAATACAGTATGTTGAGAGAATTATACTTACTCCTAAGTTTTTTTGGTGGCATTTCTTTTTTCTTGCGGACTTTGATTTTGCAACAGTCAATGTAAATTTATAGTTTACAATCAAATACAATGGTTGACATGTGACACATGCTTTTACCTTGATTTTCATGCTCAAACAAATCCCATGCCAAATAAGAGAAAGCCTACAAGCTCTACCTTTATGGGTTAAGCAGCTTTCCACTGTTCAGCACCACCAATGAGCCCTACACATCATGGCCCAACAAACACTTTACATGCTTGAGTTGCCAGAGGCACACACACAGACTTGTCTGAGATGTTTGAAAATGAGACTCACCAATAAATGTAGCCTATTCCTGGTTTGACAATATTGAGCTAAAGTTGTGTTTTTTTTGCTTCCTGCATGCAGTTGTTAAATACCTGCAGGTTCATAAGATCCATATGTGTGTATCCTAAGCAAAGGAGTTGTGTGCACATTGTACAACAGCTGTACCTTAATTACTATCAGTTATTCCTAACACAGAGAAGATCGGTCAGGACCTAGCTCCATGGGGGATCATCTGATTCTTCGGGGTTCTATTCTCTTTACATTACAACATTTCCTCTAGTTTGATGAATATTTCCTCTCTAGTTACAGTGACTGCATTTTGTTCATTATTTCCAATAAAGACCTGCTTGTATTTCATGCTTCACAAAAACATGCATGGAATGCTTACATAACTCAGTTGTCACTGATCTATACAAATGCAAAAGTCCCACTGGAGTTTTTATAATAAAAAAGAATTAAAAATCAAAAGTCAAAAGCAGACACACTACTGAAAAACATTCCATACTGAATTGAGTTTGGCTTTATTTGCTTTGAAAGCTTTTTTTAAAAACAATAATTAATACTTGGCAACTGCAGTTGGTTTGTATGCAGTCTGACAGATAACAGTACAAATCAGAGCAGAAACTGCAAAGTTGTTGGTAGGCACAGAACTAAAAAACAGTATAATCTGTGTTTCACATGAGCGTATTGAACTTGGTCATTACTGCAATCACCAGCCACAATAATGGAGCTGGTACCGTTTTTACTTTGTGAGTCTCTATGTGTGTGTCATTAAGGTAAAATGTAAACCCAGAGACAGTTTCTGTGCTTTGTTTATATGTCTGTCTGTCTCTGCAGAGCCACTGTGCAAGATACAGTCAGAAAACTTTACAGGTGTGTAGTTCAGATCAAAATGAGGGCTGTGTTCAAAAATTGATATTGTTCGACCCATGAGTACTGAGTACTTATATAACTAGAGACCATCTTGCTATGAAATTGCACCAGCCGCGACACCCTTCAACATATTGAGAACTCAGTAGTCATTACGACATTATTACATGAGTTTCTGCTATAGAGGGTGTCTCCAGGAGCATGTCTTACCAAATCACACTAGCATAACAGTACCATCTATGCTATTGTATCTGGTAAAAATGTACCAATGTCTTCTGAGTACGCATGGATCAGAACATCATCATGGTAACTGGTATCAGAGTTATATGGATGTGATTCAGGCAGTAACCTACTGAAAAATGAAGCTAACATTAGTGCCAAAACCTGCAATTCATCACTCTAGGAACTGCTTGTTGTCAGGTTTTCTCCTGACAAAAAGCAATACTTGTTTAGTCTTTTTCTAATTCTACCTTCATGAACTTTAACATTTAACATGCTAACTGAGCGTGTAGTCTGAGATATACCTCTTGGGTTTTTTGCAGTTTCTCTGAGCATTGCATGGTCTGATTTTGGGGTGAATTTGCTGGGAAGAATGCTCCAGGGAAGATTGTGTTAATAAACACCTGAATCCTCCAGATGAGCAAACTGCCAAAACGCCAGGATCCATCCATCTGCACATAATTATTATTATTTAATCAATTAATTATTACTCTTAATTCCTATGGAAGCAATAAGCGTGTACTTAGTTTTTCACTACATAGAGTCCTGTGAGAACTTTCATTTTCATATGATGAGCATTTTCGCCACTGAAACCAGATGTGACAACAAGTGGCAGATCTGACTATAAAACCACGTGTTCAATGGCTGACGACTTGTCAATTACAAGTCAGTAGCCAGTGAGTGTGGATAATCCTGCTTTCTGACATGGAATGACCAACATTTATAATGGACTTATTGTTTTATATAGTATGACCTGAAATGAGCGACTGAGAGCATAAATAACAGCACCGCTTATTAAAAGATTTAAGTGAAAGTCTATATTTGAGCCTGTATGTAAAATAAATTCAAACTTGTGCACCCAATCCTTGTTTTTAAAGTCATTAAAGATGTTTGCTGCACACACCCTCCACCCTGGAAAAAGAACAGTTCAATGAAATCATTGAAAGCCCAAAAGTGCCACGACATTCATGCCCATGTATGTAAACTTCTAACCACAACTGTGCGTCCGTATTTTATACTTTCTATGGTAAAGCTTTAAAAGTCATTAATAAAAGTTTAAAATCAATTTAATATCTAACATCTAGCCAGTGTAGTCTAACAAGGTTGGGAGTGATGTGGTTTTATCTCTTTGATTTTGTTAAAAGTCTGGCACCTAGGTTTTGATTGAACTGGAGGCGGGAGATGGACTTTTGGGTGATCCCCAAGTAAAGGGAATAGCAGTACTCCAAAAGTGATAAAAATTGGAGCATGTTTAAATTTTTAAAGGTCCACTTAAGACTGACATTTTTTTAATAGATTTTTTTAATAGTATGGCTTGCTGTGTGGTTAATTATATTAATTAACCACACAGCAGTAGTATAGCAATAGTTAGTTCTTAACTATCTAAGAAATAAATGCTCCAGATTTGGTGAATGGAATTCATTTTATTTGAAAGTTACTTTACACTAACTAACAGTGGTCAATGTCCGTGTGATGTATTGTCTATAGACACATGTTGCTAACCCAGCTACCTAGTTTTAAGCGATAACTTTGCACTCCACCCTCTTGTAACTTCTGGCTCTGGCAACATGCCTCTACTTTTAAATTAAACATTCCATTAAACAATGCTGAAACAACTTGACCATGATTGAACCTAACTGTTGACCTTCTATCTCCCATAACACAACTACAGTGGCACTAATATCATGATGTAGGCAATGGTATTTAAATGGAGCCTCCTGACAAACTGTAGTTCCAGTCTGAGTTGATTTTACATTAGTCTGTTCAAATTTGTGTTGTTTAGATTGAGCCACAAAAGGGATCACAATCAGTAGGCATCTGTCCAGCTGACTTGAAAGTTTTGAATTATTTCACAAAATGGTCACAAAATTAGCATGAAACCAAACCAAATTAAAAACCTTTTTTTCTCATTGCAGTGCAGTGACAACCTCAGCACAGGGGAACGACTCCATGTACCAAGTTTAATGTTAGTACATGAAAATGTTGCTGAGATATAATCCCCTCTATTGTGATTTTTTTAAACAAATTAAAATCCCACGTGCTCCATGGTGCTTGGTGTGAAGGTCATACGCTATATTGCCAAAAGTATTCACTCACCCATCCAAATCATTGAATTCAGGTGTTCCAATCACTTCCATGGCCACAGGTGTATAAAATAGGATGCCACCTGTGCAATAAGTCCAGTCGTGAAATTTCCTCGCTACTAAATATTCCACAGTCAACTGTTAGTGGTATTATAACAAAGTGGAAGCGATTGGGAACGACAGCAACTCAGCCACCAAGTGGTAGGCCACGTAAAATCACAGAACGGGGTCAGCGGATGCTGAGGCGCATAGTGTGCAGAGGTCGCCAACTTTCTGCAGAGTCAATAGCTACAGACCTCCAAACTTCATGTGGTCTTCAGATGAGCTCAAGAACAGTGCGTAGAGAGCTTCATGGAATGGGTTTCCATGGCCGAGCAGCTGCATCCAAGCCTTACATCACCAAGCGCAATGCAAAGCGTCGGATGCAGTGGTGTAAAGCACGCCGCCACTGGACTCTAGAGCAGTGGAGACATGTTCTCTGGAGTGACGAATCACACTTCTCCGTCT
>VUQI01042789.1:0-11797 GCA_015106735.1 Paratilapia polleni | reverse complement strand
TTAGTCTTATTCTCTTTGGCACTTAATATCCTTAAAGTAATGTTGGTATTTTTGCACAGTATCTTCAGC
Organism: Paratilapia polleni; assembly: GCA_015106735.1. Lineage (NCBI taxonomy): Eukaryota > Metazoa > Chordata > Actinopteri > Cichliformes > Cichlidae > Paratilapia > Paratilapia polleni. Next base: position 11,728 of record VUQI01042789.1, on the reverse strand, counting down.
TCTTGGATCTATGCAGTGTGTGTGTGTGTGTGTGTGTGTGTGTGTTTGAAATGACGTGTCTGGTTAAATTTTAGTTTTAACTTCAGACCAAGCCGATATCTGTGTGTGTCTTTAATGTACTTATGTTATTCAACACTCTCTGCTGATATCAGCGCCCTCCAGAAACCTTATGCCTTTTACTTCACTGTCGACAGTTATCAAGACGGATACTAGAGCATTAACGCACTCAGGTCTTTGATGCATCATTGCATTTTTTTTGAGAAACATACCAGTTTTCACATATTTTAACCTAGTTGGTTTTTTTGTTTTGTTTTGGTTTTTTTTTGTTTTTTTTACATTTTAAGTTGTGTTTCCTGTTAAAATAAAATTATTGTTTAAGAGTTCTGCAGCTTAGACAATATTCCAAAGATCAGGAAGGGAAGAAATATGATAGTGTCATTATAAAATTGTCCAACAATGTCAAAGTGTTTTAGGCCTTGAGTGTCACACAGGCCTTGAGACCGGTCAGTGACCCCCTGGCAACCTCTTGTCGCTAGGGGAAACTGTGTATTCCCCGAACAGTTGTTGAGTAATTGCTGGAGGTTGCTGGCTGTTGCCAGGTGAAATTGGTCGCAAAGAGGGTGCTGCACCAAAAACCTTGTTGTGATTGCTTTGGTCACCTGTAGTTTGCATGGAAGACGCCTGTAACGTCAACGACATCTGCAAACACTCATCATTTACTGTAGTGAAACTTCAAAAGTGTGACACAAATCGGAAACAGAGAACATTTGCCTTCAAAGTAAAAGTTGTGCCTTACCACTAAAACCAACAAAAGGTGCAACGCTCTGCAGTTTTTGTCACACTTTTTACAGTTTCATTACCGCTTGGCGAGTACTTGGTGAGTGTTTGCAGACAAGTTGGCGTTTCCCAGCTAGTGGTGAAAGCAATCTTGAGGTTTTTGGTGCAGCACCGTATACCTCTTTACAACCAATTTCATGCTTGCAACTGCCAGCAACCAACTGTTCACAGAATACACATTTTTCCCTAGCAATTGGTGGGTACCAGGGGGTCACTGACCAGGTGTGAATGGGACTTTAGCAGTCGCTTTCACAGTGGCTGTCAGCAAACTCCAACAAACCCTTGCAACTGGTCGGGGAATCAGTTTTCCCTAGCAACCAAATGGTCGCCTGAATAGTTTCTAGGTCTGTGTGACCAGGGCCTAAAATTATATAAATTAGTTTAAAATATATATATATATATTATTAATCATAGATGATAGAATTCAATGGGAAATGTGGAAGTTAAAGAGCTCTGCATAAACATTTGTATTTATGCCGGGTTCCTTTTACCTCCAAAGAGCTTCGAGTGATGTCACACCAGAGCTGATCTCGTTCTGTGTTGCTGGGAAACGTTTTGCTCCCCAGCAGCACAGAGCCATTCAGCCATCTTTAGCAATACCTGGAGTACAACTCAATGTCTGTGTGTTTGCCTGTAAAAACACCACTGCAGCATGTCAATGGATTGAGCCAGGGCGATGCTCTGTGTATTTAGCAAGTCACAAATACACCGATCAGGTATAACATTATGACCACCTGCATAATCTGGTTATTGGCGACTCTATTCTCAGAAACGTGAAGCTAGAGACTCCAGCGACCATAGTCGATTGTATTCCAGGGGCCAGAGCAGACGACATTGAAGGAAATTTAAAACTGCTGGCTAAGGATAAACGTAGGTTTGGTAAGATTGTAATTCACGTCGGCAGTAATGACACCCGGTTACGCCAATCGGAGGTCACTAAAATTAATATTGAGTCGGTGTGTAATTTTGCCAAAACAATGTCGGACTCTGTAGTTTTCTCTGGCCCCCTCCCTAATACATTACAGTCTCTGGAAATTGGCAATAAAACCCATCAAAAACGTGAAAAGAGGTAATTTTTTAAACACGAAAAAATGCTGAATGAGATGTGAGGATTCTGCAGGGCACTGGTGACAAACTGAAGGGACCAGGATATTTCTGGCAACTGGTGAAAAGGGAACTTTAAATTTTCATTCAGTAAACCTGAGAGAGTTTGAGAAATACAGAAAATAAAAGTGTGTGGTGCAAAACCAAAACTGGTGCTGTGCGTTTACTGTCTCAGATTTCTGTTTCTGATGTGAATTTTGTGTGCACTGTTGGGTCACCTGCCTTCATATCATCTGTGTTATCGTGATCTGCTTCACTGTGAACTGTGAGTCCTCACCCTGCCCTATCAGGTTACCTGCTGACTGTGAAATGCTTTGTGATATAACCCAGGGGTTTGCAGAGAGGTGAGACAGCCGGTTAATCCTGACAGACAACTACAACCTTCAGCATAAGAAAGCCTGTTTTCTCAATCAGGTTATTGAAAAACTGCAGAAGCTGAACTCCTGTGTTCTCTGAACATGTTCTTTAAGTATTTGATCTTTCTGATATGTGCAGCACAGTTTCAGTTTTGGTTGTAATAGACTTTGACCTTCAGAGTTTACACAACTTCATTCTTTGCTCATCTGCAGTTTATCATTCAGCTGATCTCCCCGCCGGACTCTCTCTGGGTAAGAGCTCATTTTATTTGCTAGATTTGATAAGAAATCCTGCTGGTTTAAGCTCCCAGCTGTCTTGTACATTAGAATTAGCACACATGCAGATGGAAGATTGCCCTACTAGAGAGCAGTAAATACAGGACAGAATAAGGAGCATTTTCACAAGACAGGAATGAGGAGAAAGGGCAAGGTGTGCATTGATGTTAGAAGGTGCAGTGTTTACTATCTTCAGTTATGTAATAAAGTGAAGTATAGCAAACATTAAAATGCTGAGGGGAACATGAAAATCTGAACCAAAATCCACCGCAGTCCATCCAGGACTGACATTCAGGTCAGCAGGAGCCTTTTGCAGTTTCACAGATGGATATGTTCTTTAAAAACATTTCACTGTGGAGTGAATGAATGATGGATTCAATGTAAAGCGCTTTAGAAATCTAATCCATGAGTTTTAGAATTCATAGTCACTGTTAATTGTGGCTAGACTTGCTCAAATTGTTAATGTCAGCTTATTTTAATGCAAACATATGCAAAGCTAGGGTGGCACTAGAGGTGGCAAGAGATTATTTAAGGGTGGCACATGCCACCCCATCCCACCACAGTAGATCTGCCAACTGGGTGACGCTTCACTTTTCTTTGGACATTTAAATTTAAGAAGAGGTGAAACTAGTGGAAGAGTGATGTTACAGAGACAGGAAAACATGAGGAAAAACAATTTCCACTGTGCCTCTCTGTATATATAATACATGACCACATGAAACTACAGAGCATCCCCTGATTCTTGTCCACTCCAAATTATATTTAAATAGTCCATTACATTGTATTTATTTGGCAAAAGTGTTTACCCAAAGCAGCTTTCAGTAAGCCAGTAAAACTAAACCAACAGCTTACAATTAAATTCATGAACTGCAGTCAAGTCAAGAAGAGAAGCTGGAGGAGCAGCGGATCAGGTCATGTTTCTCTCACTCTTTCTGTTCGTTGAGCTGCAGTTAAGGGCATGCCTGCAGACGCCTCTGGCAGATACAGTACAGCACCGTGTCCCTTCATTCCAGAGATAGACCCATTTCGCCTGCACATTTTAAAACTGTGTGATTACAGTGGGCTGAAGCTAAATGTAATTAGGTTTATTAAAACAGAGCAAGTGTTTGTTTTGTTTTTTTGGCTCCAGCACAGACGCACATACCTGATATAATCCTAAATAAAAACAAGAATACTTTGCATTACTCACTGATATGAAACACTAAAACTTTCTTCTGATGAAAACCTTTCATTGGGGCTTTTGACACATTTAATTAAGTTAATGTGCATGGTGCCACTTTTGACAGCTCTGGATATTCGACTTGAGCAGCTCTTTAAAATCCCCTTTTCCACCAATAAGAGGACTTCTGGGAGCTGGTTCCACCAGCAAATCTTCTAAGATTCACTTTGCTTTTCCCCAGGCTTGAAAACCACATCTTCAGTTCACTGTATTCGACTGCTCGTTTGAACAACGTTTTTGTTATTGAATCCTTCTCAAGTTAATTCTGAATCTCTATTGAAGAACACAGTGCAGGGAGGCTGGTTGTCTCTTCCACAGGTCACTAAAGGAAAAGTCCTCACTCATCTCATGTTCCCTGCAGCTGATGTTTAATATTAGCACACATGCTGCTTGCAATAGTGTTCAAACTCTGCTGCTTTGATATTTAAGTTGATGTTGAAGCTCTTATGCCAATCCTGCCTCTAGCTCATGACATAAGCAGGTCTTTGGCTGTTTTTTTGGCTGTGGAGACACTACAGAGTGGTTCAGCATTAGACACCAGCCCCAAACAGCCCCTGAATGGACCAAGTGTAAAGTGTTTTGTCTGGTTTTGTTATTACTCATGTGCATGCAGTTGCTGGAGTATTTTTAGACTATTTCACAACCCACAAATATTCTTCCAGAGTATCCTTCCAAAGTCCAATAGCTTGACTCAAGTTGCAGTAACACATTCTTCAGAACTCACGAGGAAGTCCTACGATTTTGTTGACTTTTGTCCAGCTTTTTTTGTGCGGCTCAGACCACAAACAGCAGCAATGAGTATCTTCACTGGTGGGATTAGTGATTACAGTTAGTATGAGCCAGCACAGCTGCCTGTTAGTCATATACAACATCAGCTCACCATAACGATCAATTTCTCCTTCGTTTCAATGCCAAACTGCACAAACAACCACCTCGCTCTGTTTTCTGTTTTTTCTTAACAGCAGTTTTGTGTTGCTGTGCTTTTTGGTTCTGGTACCATCCTTTATTTTTCAGTGGAAATGAGGTGCATAACTATTATTCAGTAGTTTAGCTCAGGTAATCTTAGTCCTAACATTCATGGGTTTTGCATGATTAGTATTCATGCAGGGAATCTCTGCAATGCCTGGTGATTTATGGACGTTTTGTTTCCTGCAGGGCTTTGACGAGGAAACACAGTAGTCAAGATCACTGGAAGGAAAAGAAGATGCCAGAGAAAAGAGGTGGGAACTAAAGGAAGAGTGTAGTGATCCTGAGGAGCAGGAGGAGGAGGAATGGGAGGAGTGAGAAAGTGAAAGAGACGAAGGAAAGTGAGGCTGTGGGATCCATCTGTTCATTCCTTCTTCTGCAAACTGAGATCATGTGGAGACTAAGAACTGCTGCAGAGATAAGGCAGAAATCAGCTGCTAGTAGAGGGAAACCTTTTTTTCCCCCCCTGAAGTAAATCTTCACCTGCTGAAACACCAAGCTGCCTTTTCTCTGGAATTTCTTTTTGGCTCTTCATTTGGTTAATTCCTTTTCTCAGATAAGCTGGAACCTTTCCCATCAGAGAGGCATATGACTGGAGGAGTGGAGACTGGAAGTTTGACAAAGATTTCTGGAATTTCTCTACTAAAAGTAAGCTTTTGACTTGAAAGGCTGAGCAAAGAGAGGATTTTCTCCATCATCACTACTGTTCAACTTTAAGCTTGAGTCCAGCAGAGGGCAGTGGCTGAAGAAACCTTTGCTTTAAACCTTCCACCTCTTCTTAGCTGATCTGGGATTGAAAGCCTCTGGAAGGGTTTGCTTTGCTGTCCATTTGGGATTTCTCCCAACTGAGGTGGATTTGTACTTGAGGATGCTGTAGTGTGCTGTGGGGCAGCAGACAGCAGAGGATAATGTGATGCAGATGATGGTCATGCCATGCAGAGAAAGAGGCCAGCTCTCGTGAGAGTGTTTCTGTGTTTTGTCTGCGTGATCGCTGTATCCTCCAGATTGTGCAGCAAAGACCTCATCAAAAGGGTCCAGCGTCTCCAGCAGGAAGCTCCCAGCAAGGTATGACTGCAAGCCTCTATCCTTCACTTAGAAAAATGTCTGACCAGCATGCAAAAAGCATGTGAAAGCATGAGTTTAGGGTTAAGACCAGTGTTAGAGTGTCAAATTACCCGTAAGTAAAAAATGCACAGTGATGATGGCATTTTTTCCCCAATCCACACTGACATTTCATACCTTACCCTGCTCAGATTTAATATTTGATCATGCAATATTTAATTGTCTTGTCGGGCTTACAACTCAGCTCTGATCTGCTTCTCTGTGTGGATGCTTTGAGTCACTTATCTTAAAGATATTATTGTTGTGGAGGATGACTCGTAAAATAATTGCAGCACATACCCAATGTTTTGAAGCTGTGGAGTGACTTCTGCTTCACTCTTAGAAAATAGAGTGTTAGTCTGTTATCTATGAGCTCAGCTGTCTGTAGGAAGAAAACCTAATCAGACATCTGGTAATATCAGCTAATATCTGCCAACATCATCAGGCAGGAGCATTATAGTGTTGAAAATCCTGAACTGCATCTCGTGCGTAAGTTTGGGGTGTATTTTCATTCGTAATATCTCATGCTAAGAGTCCTCCAGTTCCTCCACTGCTGCTGTCAATGATAAAGACATAGTTAATTTTCACAGCACAGAAGCAGCAGAGCAGTGCAGACTTTTAGTTCAGAGCCAAAAAGGCAGTTCTAGATGCTTTCCATGCTGTGTGTTGCATTTTAGCAATGGTGGGGCAGTTAACCAAACCCACCACACAGACTGCAGTCTTCATATCCTTCAGGGTGTCAGACTCAATTCACAGCCCAATTTGACTGCAGCTGGGCTGAACAAATAAAATGATTGCACTGCATTACATGGCAGGCTATCAGTAATGTATTTGTCAGTAAGTAAGTAAAACCGACCATAAATCAGAGCACTGGCTTGGGTAAAACTAACAGTTAGGGTAATGACTCTTATGGCGTGATCGTGAACAACTCGGTGTTTCCTGGTGAAAATAATTGGGCTCTCTTTGCAGTTTTTACACTGTGAAATGCACTGCACCACACTGCTGTGCATTTGACACCCCCGATCTACCTCTTTCTCCTTAAGTGTAAATTTGATATAAATCATCTATCAAATTCTGTTTAGAAAGCCGACTCCAGAAGGTGTCACTTTTTACACACAGTAAAAAGTGAAATTTCTTTGTGAAGATCACACTGAAAGACTCCAAATAAGTTCCAGTTCTGCTTTTCTTTATTTTCTATCACATATAATATGCTTTATATATGGGGATATAGGGGTCATCTCAGGCACATGAGGGGCAGCCAATCACAAGAAAGCTGTCTTAAGGAGGAGGAGCTAAAACAGCCAGCATCATGCAGAGGATGAACTGTATGAGTCACCTCTGAAAGATCCCAGTGGGATTTATACTGTGAGCTCTGTGGATTTGTTTTCTCTGTGAAGTTTGCAGCTCTGCTGTATTATTTGCTAATTGGCACTGAACATGCAGTCTAGCTGAAGCTGATTGCTTTGCCAGTAAGTGCATTTGATCGTGGTGATGTAATGAACATGCAGTCATTAGCTTCAGTGGCTTTTGTCCAGAGTGTTATTCCCTTTAATCCTGCACACAAGCCTCAGCAGTAACACTGTGGGCCTTTGTATTCCAGCCTGTCTTGCCTGGAAGGTGTTAAGCCTTTCATGTGGTTGTGTACATGCAGAACTAACTTTCTCTTTCTCCTCAGAAGTCGTTAAACTGCAGTCTGTACACACCTACCATCCAAGACTACAAGGTATGTGCCTCCACACAGCTCTGAGTTATGGTTTACCCTGCAGCTGAAAATTACCCTGATACTGATATCTGCCCTACACACAGAGAGGCAAAGGTCCTCAGCTGGCTAATCACTTCAGCTTGTGCGAGTTCAGGTTAAAAGTAAAAGTAGGAAACGGGGAGGAAGACCAAACAAAAAGTTAGCCATGAGTTTGTACATGTTTCCATTAGTCCATTCCAGAAAGCTTCCTTCAGGTTTCCCAGCACATCTGTTTAGCTGAATCTTGGTGGTCTGCATTAGTTCCTAACATTTTATTAGAGCTGCTGTTTAAACATGCCACACATGGTGATGTAACAGATAGATTTGTGAGTGAGAGTCTTGTATGCAGCTGTGACAGCACAGGATCAGAGATCATGTTACTGAATCGTTTCATTGATGGGGAAAATTCACACAGACAGATTCGATTACTGATGGTGGCTTTACTGTAATGTTAAAGATGTAAGGGAGAAAAATGTCGCCTCTGTAGCTGCCTCCTTGATGCATTTGGTTACGCTCAAACCAGCTGCAGTCCATTTGGTTCATATTTTTTCCTTTTTAGTGGTTCAGTGGTTCAGCTGTAACTGCAGGGAAAACTAGATTGTTTTCCCTGCAGTTACCATGGAGTTTTCTCTGCTTCCTGTGGTGTCAGCATGTTTCTGATGATCACTTCTTGTGACTGAGTTGTTTTCAAAATGTGACACTATTAAATTAGCCTCACTATTATTAAAAATGGAAATAACAGTTAAAACTAGAATTTGATGGAATTTTTACAACCCTGACAAAAATACATTTTAATATTTATAACATTTTAATAATTTTTCAACACAAAAATGGATATGTTTGGTTTCTTCAAACTTGTTGCTCAAATCATTTCAGGAATTCTCCAGATGTTCACAGCTGAGGAGATCCCACAGGGGTCAAACATCACCATCACCATGTTTTTCATAATCTCCGATGTTTAACATGGACCTGTTTTGCTTTTCCTTCTTTCCTGTCACATGTCTCCTGTTTATATTAGACGTGTCCAAAGTTTTTAATAATGAGGTCACTGTTTGCACGAATAATCCCTGTGAGCCCAAAGCTCAGGCTGCAGACTGCCCTGAACGCTCAGTTTCACACAGTTTTTTCTATTCTTTGATCTGTATGATGTCACATACAGATCAGAGGGGATATTCCTAACATGGTCGTCTCAGGCACATAAGCTCCACCCACCTGCTTTTTAAACCTTCAGTTTATAAGGGGCAGCCAATCAGAAGAAAGTTGTCTTAAAGGGGGAGGAGCTAAAAGCTTGTTTCAGACATAGGATGAACTGAGGGACTGCAGCGAGGACCAGAATCAGATGAAGAAGGATTATTTTGAAATCTGAACCATGCAAAGCTGCTCTGGTAGAGTCTGGAGCTGGAAATGAGCAGAATGAGTCACTTTAACTATTGTGATTTTTGTCTTCATGGTGTCACCTCTTTGCTTTCTGTCTCCCTCTTTCTCTCCCTCCTGCAGAATTGTCCCAGCACCACCATGAAATGTTTTGCTGCTGAAGTGAACGTCCTCACCGATGAGTGGGAGCTCAGAAATCTTGGGAATGGACTGAGAAAAAGGCTGGAAGGCCTGGCATCGTCGTTCAACCAGGTATGAGAAACAGTGTGAGAGAAATTCACATCACTTTTAACAATTACTTTGGAAAAAAATATAATGTGAATGTCAAACTATCTGTGTGATTTACTTATTTCCTTAGAGATTTAAGAAATGTTTCCCTTTTAAATGAATTTACAGACAACCTGGGCAGCTGTGCCACATTTTGTGCATCTGTAAAGTCTGTGTGGGACTTCAAAATGATCTCCAAACATTCCTCTTTACAAGAGACTCCATTTGAGTGATAATATCTGCTTCATTTGGAAGGAACTAGGGTAAAAGAAACCAAAGTAAATAACACAGGCTATGGACCTTTAAGTAGATTTTGAAGTTAAAGTGCAGTCTACAGTATGTATATGAATAATTTATCATTAATAATTAGGAGAAATTTATTTGCTAGATTTGGAGAAAAATAATTGAAAGATACTTTGCTAAAGCCAAATTTAGACATATTTGATATAGTAAGGCTTTCCTCCAGGTTTTTAGCTATTTTTAAGATTATTCTTAACTATGAAGTCACACTGTTTCATTTTATTTTGACATTGCACTCGATCTTGCTTGGCTTATTTTTAAATTGTAGTTTCTGTTATTTATTCTTATGTTTCTGTGTGTGTTTATAATACTGCTTGGTGCTATACAAATACATTTTATTGGTAGTATTGTTGTTGTTATATATTTAAATCAAGCAAAACCTGATGCTACTGCAAACTTCCCAAGAAATCAAAGGTTTTTAGAGCCACAATTCAATTCAATTCAGTTTTATTTATATAGCGCCAAATCACAACAACAGTCGCCTCAAGGCGCTTTATATTTTAGGTTAAAGACCCTACAATATGTTTACATATTGTGTTTACATATTGGTATTGTAGGGACCAGATATGTAAACACATCTAAAGGAGCCTCCTAGCTGAGGTGTTTAAGGCCCAGGGGCAGACCCAGGCCACGCTGGAGGGATTGTATCTCTCAGATTGCTTGGGAATGCCTTAGTGTGCCCCTGGAAGAACTGGAGAAGGTGGCTGGGGAGAGGGAGGTCTCAGTGTCTCTGCTTAGACTGCTGCCCCCATGATCCAGACCCGGATAAGCATCAGAAGATGGATGGATGGATGGATGGATGATGAGTTAAAACTATCTATATTTACTGAGATTTTTTTTTTAACAATCCAGAAATGTTTTGGTGCACTGAGGGAGTGAAAAGATATCAGGTTGGATTATTTGTTTCATACTTTTGTAAGCGTGCTGCTCCGTGGGCTGTGCATACAGTGTTGTTTTATGTATGACACAGTAATACAATAAAATCAATCAAAAAATAATCAATCTTATATTATGTTACAGGATCATTTGGGCATTTAAAAGGGACACAGAAAAGAGAGGCTGTGTACAAAAAGTAGGAGTGGCCAAATGAGGGGTTATAAGGGGCCATTGTAAGAATTTGTTTGGGGGGCTGAGGGCAAAGTTTAGTGTTATCTTTCAGTAAGATCTGTTTTACCTCGAAACAGGAGCTGATCACCGCTGGTGAGTTGGTACAGTCCAGTTACAGCAGACTGCCAGTCGAGGGGAACACTAAACAGATGCTGCAGGAAGCAGAGATGAAGTAATACTTTCATTATGTGTTCAGCAGCTCATCTGGGGAAGGGTCTTGGTGTGATTAATGTCCACATATTTTTTTAAAAATATCTCCTGTTTGGAACAGCCAAATGGAAAAGCTTTGACCAGAAATCTGTAGGGCCAAAACAAACACAGGAGACTTCATCTGAAGCGCAGCATTGTCTACTTTCTGAATATTTGGCTTAAACAGAACCCAGCCCTCACCCTGACCTGAAGACAAGTTTAATTCTGTCTCCTGGTTTTGGACCCGTGACAGTCACTGTGAGGAACATCTGTGAGGAAAGAGAGGGAGATACAGTCATGGCCAAAAATATTGGCACCCTTGCATTTATGTCAGAAAATGCACCCCTTCTCCCAGAAATTTGTTGCAATTACAAATGCTTTGATATTGTCATGTTTATTTCTTGTGTTGGCACTGGAACAACACAAAAAAGCAGAGAATAAAAAATTCTGAGAATTCCACACAAAACGTCAAAAATGGCCTGGACAAAATTATTGGCACCCTCAACTTAATACTTGGTAGCACACCCTTTGGAAGAAATACCTGATGTTCATCACTTTCTGTAACAATCAGTGAGTCTTTTACATCTCTCTACTGGAACTTTGGACCACTCTTCCTTTGCCAGCTGCTCCAGGTCTCTCAGATTTGAAGGGTTCCTTCTCCCAGCTGCTGTTTTTAGATCTCTCCACAGGTGCTCTATGGGATTTAGATCTGGACTCATTGCTGGCCGCTTCAGAACTCTCCAGTGCTTTGTCTTAAACCATTTCTGGGTGCTTTTTGAAGTACACTTTGGGTCCTTGTCCTGCTGTAAGACCCATGACCTCCGGCTGAGACCCAGCTTTCTGACACTGGGCCCTACATTGCGCCCCAGAATTCTTTGGTAGTCTTCAAAT
>VUQI01042787.1:0-10840 GCA_015106735.1 Paratilapia polleni | reverse complement strand
CAGATCAAAGATAATCCGAACTAAATACAAAATGCAGTTTTTAAATGATGATTTCATTTATTAAGGGAACAAAGATATCCAAACCTACCTGGCCCTCTGTGAAAAAGTAATTGCCCCCTAAACCTAATAACTGATTGTGCCACCCTTGGCAGTAACAACTGCAATCAAGCATTTGTGATAACTGGCAATGAGTCTTTCACATCACTGTGGAGGAATTTTGGCCCACTCATCTTTGCAGAATTGTTTTAATTCAGCCGCACTGGAGGGTGTTCGAGCATGAACGGTCTGTTTAAGGTCATGTCAAAGCATCTCAGTCAGATTTAAGTCCGGACTTTGACTAGACCACTCCAAAACCTTCATTTTGTTTTTTTAGCCATTCAGAGGTGGACTTGCTGGTGTGTTTTTGGGTCATTGTCCTGCTGCATAACCCAAGTGCTCTTGAGCTTCAGGGCACGAACTGATGGCCAGACATTCTCCTTCAGGATTTTCTGGTAGAGAGCAGAATTCATGGTTCCATCAATTACAGCAAGTTGTCCAGGTGCTGAAGCAGCAAAGGCCCTCTTTTTCACAGAGAGCCAGGTAGGTTTGGATAGCTTTTTTCCCCTTAATAAATGAAAAACTGCAGTTTGTATTTACTCAGGTTATCTTTCTCTAATATTAAAATTTATTGATGATCTGAAACATTTAAGTGTGACAAATATGCAAAAAACTAAGAAATCAGGAAGGGGGCAAACACTTTTTCACACCACTGTATATTGTAAGGTAAACAATGTCTCAGAGAGAACCCCAATGATCAGATGACCCCCATGAGCAGCACTTGGTGACATTGGGGAGGAAGAACTCTTTTATCTTTTATCTTTTTTTAAATAGGAAAAGACCTCCGACAGAACTGTTTTGGGCTAATTTTTCAGCATCTCTCTGTGACAGGACTGTCTTAATTTTGACAATTTTATAGTGTTTTTACTCGATTTTGTAAGTTTTCTGTGCAGTGACAGATGTAGGAGAACCACCCTAGATATTTGCTTCATCTGTAATTTAAAGCATATATCCAGGCCTCTTTTTCATGGTTTCATAGATAAATATAACTGGGTATCATCTGCATAGCTACAAACATGTATACATGTAACAACTTTTACTGTTATCATTTTTTCAAGTTATTAGGCTGTATTATTTATTTATTACCAAAGTGGGTTATTTGCAGAAGGACTCAAAGTAGCCTGCATACCTTTACTTTGTTTTAAAGTAGGCCTGTATATGCTTTTATGTTGATAGCTTTTGTTATTTTAGATCAAAACTTATTGAATTCAATAAGAACACCATGTGAATGTAATGTAAATGCAAAGTTAATACCAGATAAATACCAGTTCAATACAGAATAATCACATGAAGCCCACTGCAGAGTAGTCACATGTGGCAAAAGATCTGAATGATTTATACTTATTAGTAACACTGATAGGCTCATTTATAGTCAACTGGCTGTGTTGCCTTCATTATGTGGTTCAAATAGGTTTTCTGGCTCCAAAAAGAGTTTGGGGTACAAAAATTGCTCTTTTGATAGTAGAGGTTGCTGACCGCTGGCCTAAGGGAATACTATCGGCCCCAGCACAGAACCCTGTGGAACTCGTTATATATTATACATTCATTACAGATAACACAACAGTGTTTGACAAGTAAGTATGTTTACAATTAGAATCAGAATCAGAAATACTTTATTAATCCCCCAGGGGAAATTATGTAAATTTTAATTTTAAATTTCGTTTTTTGTATTTTAAAATAAATAAATTAATTTTTTCACGTTTTAAAATCTGTTCTGTGTTTTATATGATGCTGCATTTTATGAAACCCAACAACAAAACCAAAATAAAATACATAAAACACAATAATACAAAATACAACAACAGAAATTCATGAGTGATAAAACTATTCTAAAGTCGTTAATCTGTTTTATGAAATGTTTTGTATTCTGTTTCATGTTGTTAAATGATTTTGTTGAAAGTGTATTTTGCACCTCAAACAACATTAATAATAGTGGCAGTACTTGTTGTTATATCTGCATTGTAGCTTTCTGAAATAATAAAAAGACTGTGGTAGCAGCAATAACAGCAGTAGTATAAAGTGCTGCAATAACAGTAGTTCAACAGTCCTGATGTTTACAGATGAATAAAATAGAAAATGATAACTGACCCAGAAATGAACAGAGAGAAGAATGAAACACAACAGAATAATTTGTTGGTATGAGTGAACATGTAGAATGTAAACAGGGAACAGAAGTGTTTTCCCAAACTGCAGAAACTGTTCACTAAACTGAGACACACATGAAATCTTCAAAGTGTCTCTGTGAATGATTAGCACCAGTAAACATACCACACAGTATTACTGTGTGTGTGCAGGGGGTGGAGGGGGGTTGCAGAGAGGGTTAGGGTTAAGTTGCTATCTTTCTGAGGACCGTTATCAGTTTTAAACAATAGTAATCTGTTAGATCGCACCTTTAGGGCACTTATGGCTGATGCTTTATGCACCCTGATGTCAACTGTATATAGTTCTTATCTTATTCTGGTCCCATTTATCTTTGTTCATGTGTGAAGTCTTCAATGCTGGTTCATTGCTTGCACAATGACAATAAAGTCCTCTGCTGCATCTTGGCCAATCTTTACAAATTCAAAGGACTCTTTCAAGGTCAAGACCAGAACAGGTTACAATATAGGTAAGGGCAAGAGGACAGAGAATAACCTAACATGCATGCAGTGACCAGGCAACTGGATAAAAAAAAGTCAAGGGTAAACACCAAAAACCAAGAAATGCACAGAAAACTTACAAAAAAACCCCCCACTATTTATTAGAAATGTTTTCCCCCAGTTCAATTTTATTTATATCGACTCATCTCAAGGTGCTTCAGGTGGATGCATTTTAGGAAGATAACAATGATAAAACATGAATGTTTGCAGAGGCATTATGCCAGTGAGGATCCTCACAAGTACAGAAGTACAAATATGTGTGAACTTACAGCACTTTGAGGTTGTAGAGGCCGGTGAACGCTCCTCTGGGGATGAAGGTCAGATCGTTTCCCGCCAAACGCCTGAGACACACAGAGGTACAGAGGGATTATAAGGACCACTGACTTCAGATCCTCACATATTTAGGGTGATTTCTGGTAACAAAACAATGAACACTGAAATCAGGGACGTGTTCACAAATGAAAAAGAATGCCATACTTTTATGTAGCTGTGAGGAGCACAATGTGAATGTGTATTGCTTTGGGTGACCCCGAAAGACCAGCTTCAACAGTCTGAAAATGAATGGGAACATCCTCCAAATCCACAAATGAAACATACATGAGGAAATGCGTCCTGTTCGGTGTTCCCAATAAACTTCAGCCTGAAAATCTGTGTCACCATCAACCATGTCACAGCCTTCCTCATCTACTGGCCCTCTTTTTGTTGGTGGATTTATTTCTACATAATCTATACCTGTCAAGTCCTCCATAATCTGTCCAGGTCAGCTGCTAAGCACCACAACTATGGAACTCACTATTGCTACACATCTGTAACCTGGACTTTGCTGTACAGTTTTAGACACACCTCAAACACATTTGTTCAGATTAGCATGTATCATATATGATATATGTAGCATAGCTAAGTTACAGCTAGATGGTTTTCTTGCTCACCAGTGTTGACATTAACAAAACATGATCTGAGGCCACATCAGTTAGTTTATGTGGAGTTTAAGTTGGAATCTGACACAATTTTTAAGTTGACATTAGCTAACGTTACTCTCTTTTGACACTGTGGGAGGAAGGGAGGCACTGAGGAAAGGGACTCTAGGGATTTTAGTAGAAAATTCTTCCCATAAAAGTCAGTCATTCCACCGGCTGTTAGAGGTAACCAGGAGAGGTCCTTCCTTCAGTCTGTCCACCTGCATCAGAGATGATTACAGCACCGACCAAAGTCATTGCATTTTGGCTAATAAGGTGTCCAAGAAGCATACCAAGATTATGATTATAAATATGTGATGAAAATAAGCCCAAACAATTCTTTTACCTGTTGGTCCCTTTAGAAAGTTTTTTTCCCTCCTTTCTCTTATTCAAACACGGCAGTGGGCCGTCGTGCTCGCTGTTTGTTGGAGCTCGGAGGTATCTTGCAGTTTTCTCACTTGTGAACCCATTTTTTAACTTCTCCAAAGGGAACGTCGGAATGGAAAGGCCAGGTGAGGAGGTGAGGAGGTTAGCTGCAAACCTTTGAGTTTGCAGGGTTTACTGTGACCTACGTTTATCTCAACATTTTGAAACTTTGCCAAGTTTAATGCAAACATTTGACATGCTGTAAACTGAATATGACAAAAAGATATGGAGAAAGCATCATATCTTGAGAGGATGCCATACCTACGTCATTGAAATGTAGAGCAGTTTGTGCTTTGATTACTGAATCTGAATATGGATTCAGTCTGCAAGATAAACAGCAGCACTTCACCGGCATGTTTCCAGCATTTCTTTACCAAAACTCAGAATTTAAGATCTAAAACTTGTGCTTATTCATGTTTCTTAGTACACATGGTACTTTACTTTCAAACCAGCAGCAAAACACTAAGCCACAGTGGGTCCTGCAGGTCTTTTTCAGGGGCCACACAAAGTTCAGCCAGTCTGCGTGCACACAGTATGCATCTGTGTGGTGTCCTGTCGCCACAGTGACGTTTCTCACGCCGCGGTGACAAATATCACACACACACAGCTGGCAGCAGAGCAGAACAGCAGTCAGAGTCATGTTCAGGTCCCTGTGAGGTCAGCCTCGCTCTCTCTCTGGCTCCTCAGCTTTAAGGAAATGTTCATACAGGACATGACTGCTGCTAGGTGAGGAGAGATGGGATTACATATCATATCCTCACAGACACATGAGCTCAACGCCCGCTCAGACACCCTCGCTTTCATCCATCTCAGTCCATCAGTCAGCAACCAGAGTTCATAAGATATCCGAGACTTGAAGGATGACAAAGAAGAAAACATATACAAGGCATGACCAAAAAGTTCTAAGAACGGGTCCATAAAAATTGGAAGCTTTATCAGATTTAAATTTGGCTGATCCCTGGTTCAAGGTCATCTTTTCGTGCACATCTGGACCATTTTTAGTCAGGCTCTTGTTTTCAGACTCAGCCGTAGAGGTCCCATTATGTCACCTTGCACTTGTGCCTCTAATATATTCTGGATCTTCTCCATTATATCAAAACAGCAATCCTTCAAGTGGATGAAGTCATAAGAGTGCAATTCTGGCCAACAGAAAAGATGGTGAGCAAAGATTGTGTTGGTGTACCTAAGAAACTCCTGCATTTTAAATGCACTCTGAGCTGGCACATGACAGCACGCACAGGTTCAAGTTGTTTCCTCTGAATGCCTCATATCCTGGAGGACAAATTCACAATGCACAACCACATGAATACTAAAATAACTGATGAGTATGCTCCTGGTCTCATTCCTCACCTGATGTGCTGCCTTCAGGCTTTGAAACTCTGGACTCTTCTCCTGAAAGCTGCAAGGTTTTAGCCAGTGACCCACCTCTCTCTCTCTCTCTCTCTCTCTCTCTCAACACCAGCAATGATCTTCCACATGAAGTTTGGGGAATTTTGAATCAGAAGCTGATTTTTTCAAAGTTTGAGATCTGTGGTGAAATCAAGCGGTCAAAACGGGACTTCTAGGGAGTGATTACATACTGCAGGCACGCTAGAATCCATCTGCACATGCCCGAGACAATGACCTCGGACAGATTGTTCAAATTTAAATCAGCTAAGGCGTTTCATTTTTATGGACCTGCTCTCAGAACCTTCAGATCACACCTTGTATGTAATAATAAACCATCTCAGCTAGGTTTAGGTGGGTGAGAGTGGAGGTCATCTGATCCATCACTGTTCTTGGTCAAACAGCCCTAACAAGCAGAGCCAGGAAGTGTTCTGGATGATTGTAAAAAGCTTGATGATGGTCCCACTAAGCTCAGACCAGATGGGATGGAGCATCTCTGCAGGATGTTGAAGTTATCATGTTAACTATTAGCTTGAATTCCAGCCTTCACTGTGGGAACCACTCACATGGGTTATTCACCTTCTCTGTGTCGCACAAAGAAAAACCAAACCAAAATGTCAGATCTGGACTCATCAGACCGAAGTCCAGATTCCTGAATCTATCATTAAACTTTAGTATGAAGACTTGAAGGAAACTGGACTTCACCTCTCGGCCCTCTTGGCTGAGAGGTGAAGTCCAGATGTTTCCAGGTGAAACATCTTTCAAGCGCTTAAGACTACCATGACCGGGATGCAAGTAAATTTAAAAATGATGAAAACATGACTGTGTTTGTGTGACTCACAGCTCCTCCAGGAAGTGCAGGTTGGACAGAGCTCCGCTGGACATCACAGTCAGATTATTCATACTGAGATCACTGCAGAGAGACAGAGAGAAAGAAGCAATTGTTAGTGTCTCTCTAGCTTTACCTTTACACATTTTGGCTCAGATGTTACTGACACACCTGGACTCATAATTACAGAAATAAAACAGTGTATAAACTAAAAAAAAAAGTCATAAAGTATGTATAAATAAATCCATGTTTACTGTAAAAATAATGACACGTCTAAAAATAAACAAATTAGACTTATGAATTATTAAAGAACCACAGAGACCTGTTTGTGTTCAGACACAGGGACCATTCAACACCCTCCACATGTAAAAACATTTAGTCTGACCCCCACTGGGAGCCCCATTATGCATATATTTCCATCTTTGTGAGGACCCTTATGCTGAATCTAAACTAATATAAGAACCCTTAAAGTGGACCTGATCTGCTTTTCCTTAATTTCGGTTCCATATATCCTGTTACGAAGGTGGATGTTCATATTAAACATGGGCAGTGTTCCAGGTAATGAAGTTAGCATATGAACAGGCAATCCCTGAGAGCCAACAGTGTAGGCTGCAGGCTGCTCTGAACACTAAAACTAAACACTGCTCAGAGTTTTTTCAACTCTTGGATCTATATAGTAAAGAGGAGATATCCCTAATATGGTCATCTCAGGCACAGAAGCCCCGCCGAACTGCTGTGTAAACCCCTTGTTAATGAGAGGCAGCCAATCAGAGGAATCCTGGCTTTAAGGGGGAGGGGCTAAAAGTGCTCATTTCAGACAGAAAATAAACTGCGGGGCTGCACCAAGGCCTGATATCAGATAAATAATGATTATTGTGATATTAAAATCATGCAAATCTACTCTCGTAGAGTCCAAGGATAAAAATATGGAGCTGGAGATGAGTGTAGTAGTGACTTGTGATACACCCAAAGTCTAACTAGAAGTTCCCAAAAATGTCCTCACCCCAAAGGTGTTCACATTCGGAGTGGTCCTCACAAGGTTAGACATACAAATACATAAACACACATGAAGGACTTCCTGCCTCCTTTAAAGTCTGGTGAAAGGAGGTGAGTCAACACACACCTGAGTGAGAAACAAGACAGGAGTGGAAACACATCGAAAGCAAGAAACCAGGAAGTTAAAAAAAAAAAAAAAAAAAAGGAATAAATCAGGTTTCCCTCCTCCACCCTAACTTACAATGACCTCAGCCAAACTCCAACATTTTTACCTTCCCCGTTCCTTCACGTTATCTTAGTTCGAGAACTTTGAATCACTACTTACAGCTCTGATTTCTACAAAGATCTGTGCTACTTTCTGGCTGGAAAATAGCTTTAAAAACTTATTATAGGTATACTGTAACAAAACCTAAAAACTTACAGTAATGGTCCTGCATATTCAGGTCTGCATCTTTATTCTGATGTTCTTTGTGTTACAGTTAAACACTTTTAGGTACAGTCTCCATTTCTGGTTTCCGTTACACTTTTTACTGTTTCACAACCGCTCGGTGAGTAGTTGGCGAGTGTTTGCAGACAAGTCGGCGTCTTCCATGCAAACTACGAGCGACTGCGGCAATCTGCTAGCGAACAAAGCAATCACAAGGAGGTTTCTGGAGAAGCACCATATACCTTCTTGCAACCATTTTTACCTAGCAACTGCCAGCAACCTCCAGCAACTATTTACACATTTTTCCCTAGTGACTGGTGGGGTTGCCAGGGAGTCACTCTAGGCCTTTGTGACTGGGACCTGAATTAACAAATTTACTTAAGTGGCATTGCAAAATAAATAACTAACTAAATAAAATATAAATAAATGAATAAATACAAATAAAATAAATAAAAAATTCAGAAAGAGCTTTTACCCAAACACCAATATTATAAAAAAAGATGCCAGACTGTGTCTATGAGCCAAGCTGGACCTAAAAAAAAAACCCAAAACAAATAAATAAATATAAAAAGGTGATACAAACAACGAGAAAATTCCTGAAGAGACAGAAAATAACCAAATAAAGATGGAAATCAGCTATTAAGACACAAAATAATAATAAAAATAATAAAACACATGAAAACTGAGCCCCATAGAAATGGAACATTACAATTAAAAAGAGAGACACAAGAATTTATTACAAAGAGGAACAAAACAAACAGAGAAAGAAAAGAAACAAATGACCATGAGAACACAAACTAACACAAACACAGACAGAAACTACAAGAGATGTGATATAAAGACACAAGGAATCCACACAGAGAGACAGTTACTGAAACAAAACACACACACACACACACACACACAATATCATTATCATAATCATTCCTTGACACCAACATGACATCAGTGTCCACACACCTGAATACTATGTCAGAAATGTGATCTAATCTAATCTTTACTAGTAAGGCTCCAAAAATAGAAAAAAAGATCATCAGTATGTTGTTTGATATGCTGAACACTTTTGTACAGTTTCATGTTTGGTGTGGTATCATGAATATTTTTCGAACTTTTACGGCTCCAAGGCTCAAAGGCAAAGTCAAAACAAACCGACATCGGTGTGTGTGATTGGCTGGGAGGGACAGGGACACTGTTTGTTGTATGTTGTGTTTGTGTGCAGCCATGACGTTCTGCCTCCTTTCTTTTCTTCTCTTATCTGACCGCGTCTATTTTCTGCTCTCTGATAACTATCGGCAGGTAGCGTCTTTCCACTCAGGAGGGCTCAGGTCTGAGAGGAAGCCGAGACAGACTGTCTCTGTCTTAAACACAGACAGACACACACACACACACACACACACACTGCGGGTGTGTCTGCAGGTTGAATACACCGGTTGTTAAGGAACTTTCTCAACACTCCATAAAGCCTGTTAATGTGTGTCCACAGGTAGCCCAGTCGCACAGACAGACACACACAGAGCGGCTCTGTATGGGCTTATTTTAGCAGAATGCACCTTTACTCTGAGCAGACTAACTGTGTTACGGCTGATTGGCTTTTACTGCCACTCAGAAAAAAAAAACAGCCCATTTCATTCACTCATTCATTCATAAATATAAATATGTACTCATGTAGGCTGCATGTGAGCGTGTTTCGACACACCGGGCTGTCCATTAGTCAGACTGAGGCCTCTACATGTGCTCACGTACATTAACATAAACAGAAACCACTGTATGTGTTTCTTTATGACTGCAAATGTGATTTACACTCAAATGGATCTACTCTGCTCATTTCCAGCTTCATATTTTTTTACTTAAACTCTATTAGAGTAGCTTTGCATGATTCACAGTTCAAAATAATCCTTCTTTATCCTACACTGGACTTTGGTGTAGCCCCTCATTTCATCCTCTGTCTGAAACAAGCTGTTGTACCTCCATTCGTCCACCCTTTAGGCCAACTTTCTTCTGATTGGCTGCCTCTCATAAACAATAGATTTGAACAGCAGGTGGGTGGGGCTTCTGTGGTCACAGCCAGAGCTGTGTGCTAAGATGACCATACTAGAGAGATACACTCTATGACATCGTACAGAGCTAAGAGTAGAAAAAAGCTGAAACAGAGCCATTAGAGCATAGACGAAATATAGAAGATCATAGGTCATAGCCACCGTGATGTCACCCATTGGTTTTGGATGCTACATGCACCATGCTGGCTTTTTTAAGTCAGAAGTGACCATATTTGGACCACAGGGTGGAGTGCTAACACTTATTAGCCAACACTCGCTAGCTTGGTTATCAGGTTTTATCCGTAGACTGTATGGGAGTGTCACACAGACACAGATACCTGCTAATCAGTGCTCAGTAACAAACTAATAAACAACTTTAAATCAGGAACTCAGACGTCTTGGACGGTCTGTTAGTCCAATTAACCGCACAGCAGCCATATTATTGGTCAGATAATTGCATAAAAAAGTTTCCAAAAGGCTCCAACAGCACAAATATGGTCCAGAGGTCCAGTTCAGGGACTCCAATTAGCTGAGGTGAAGCCTAGCAGCTACTACCATCTGGATATGCATCCACCTGTCAGTCAAATAGGACACGCCCCTAACAATGCAAACTTTAAACCTTAATACAATTTAAACAGGTGAGTTACAAAAAATTTACTCCCTGTATAGGTGTTATGAAGGAGGAAATTAGCTACAGAGACCAAAACAGTTTTTGTATCAGGCTGTAAACATGTTTATTTCTGCTGTAAAGTTGGACATTTTAACATGGGAGTCTATGGGGACTGACTCACTGCTGGAGCCTCTGCCAGCATGACAACATCTGCCACAACCCAACCGGTCACAGCAGATGGCTGCCCCTCCCTGAGCCTGGTTCTGCTGGAGGTTTCTTCCTGTTAAAAGGGAGTTTTTCCTTCCCACTGTTGCCAAGTGCTCGCTCATAGGGGGTCGTCTGACTGTTGGGGTTTTCTGTCTATATTGTAGGGTCTTTGCTCTAAAATATAAAGCGCCTTGAGGTGACTGTTGTTGTGATTTGGCGCTATATAAATAAA
>VUQI01042778.1:0-10421 GCA_015106735.1 Paratilapia polleni | reverse complement strand
GCGCTTGGTGATGTAAGGCTTGGATGCAGCTGCTCAGCCATGGAAACCCATTCCATGAAGCTCTCTACACACTGTTCTTGAGCTAATCTGAAGGCCACATGAAGTTTGGAGGTCTGTAGCTATTGACTCTGCAGAAAGTTGGTGACCTCTGTGCACTATGCGCCTCAGCATCCGCTGACCCCTCTCTGTGATTTTACGTAGCCTACCACTTGGCTGAGTTGCTGTCGTTCCCAATCGTTTCCACTTTGTTATAATACCACTAACAGTTGACTGTGGAATATTTAGTAGCGAGGAAATTTCACAACTGGACTTATTGCACAGGTTGCATCCTATCACAGTACCACGCTGGAATTCACTGAGCCCCTTCGAGTGACCCATTCTTTCACAAATGTTTGTAGAAGCAGTCTGCATGCCTAGGTGCTGGATTTTATACACCTGTGGCCACGGAAGTGATTGGAACACCTGAAAAAATGATTTGGATGGTGAGTGAATACTTTTGACAGTATAGTGTATGTATTTGTGTCCGTGTGTGTGTGTATATTTATTTATTTATTTAAAAAAAACAAACAAAAAAAAAACAGTTACAGTTACTCTCATGCAGAAGAAGGGGCAGGCAGGCCGATGTGGGACAGCATGTGTTGACCATTGAGAGCTAGCTGAAAAGAAATTGCCTACATCTCACTATCTTGTTGTCTCCAAATTGCTACTAGTAAAAGCAGATGTGGCCCCCAAATCAACCTCCCATGTGTTCCAATGTTTCAATTTCTTTTAGGTTTGTTTATAATCATCTTGGCTCCTACAGCTGTCTTCCTCTGTGCTTTGCTCACGCTCTCTGTGTGTCCTTAACCTGCTTGGTAGAGTATGCATGTGGCTTTGACCTATATGTAGGAGTTTTGCTCAGATGAGCACCAAGATGTTCACAATATTGCTTTTTTTCTCAGATCTTTTGGAAGTCTTTCAGCAAAAAGATATTCATGCCTTTATTTCACAAAAGAGATATCAGTCTTTTCATTTTCCTACAATACTAACATTTCTCACACATAATCAGCCTGCTTAGATGTGTATATCATATCACATACTGTAGTATCAGTGCTCTGAAATAAGTCATGTGCTTCCACCTAGTCACCCATAGATTCTCGTGTGAGAATAATCATTTGCAAACAGGCACAGCTGCAGGAATTTCAGTTGAAAGCAAATTAAATGTGCTTCGTTCTGAAGTCTGGACAAGGGATTGTTCTGACAAGGAAAAGCTTTTTCTCAGCTTTGCCTCAAGCTGACCACCTGGCTGGCATTTAGCATTACTCGCCAGTGTTTTTAGTTGTGTGTATGAGCCCATTCAAAGGAAAAAAAAAAATAAAATCCAGTGAATCTTGTGTTAATACACTACAAATCCTATCATTACTTTACAAATTAAGCAAAGTACCACAAGTCTTAATGAACCAATGATTCGGCTGTCTTCTCTGAAATAATTAGCACAGGGATTACAATTCAACTGATACTGCATTAAGCTCCTTAGTCGACATCATGTTCTGATGCATTTTTTTTTTTTAAATTGGAAATATTAAGCATTATCACAGGTATTTTCGGTCTTGTGCATAATGTGACTAATCACTGAGCAAACAGTCAAATCAGAAAGTTTTTTTTTTTAGTGCAACAAAACCTCTGAATGAACTCTGGGTGGATGGAAAGCTAAGAAAAGCAAATGATCTGAAAAAAAGAGCCAAATGTTAATGTCGCTAAAATTAATGTTGGCGTTGGGTTTTTTTTGTTTTTTCTTAAGGATATGTTCTGGTCATAATCTTAACCATGTAGCTCAAAAAGCAATTTCACCTGAAGGCCCTTTTAACAGTTGTTATACAAAGTTCACGCAGATCACGTGCTCTTGCTCTGCAAGATCGAAAATGCCAAAGGAAGAAAGATGTTCAAATTTTCATTTGGGCATTTTATAGTGCAACTCATTAGGCATAATGCGGGGAAAACAATGAATATGTGCACTAAAGTACGTAATTTATGATCCAAATTATTGTGTGAAGAGGATGAAGATATTTATGAAGTATTCAAGATAGCTAGAGTGTGATATTCAGTTGTTTTTTTTTTTTATGGGAGTGATAAGTTATACTAAATAGAAAGCAGTAATTGCTAAATCATGTGGTCACATAGTGGTGATCCCACAGAGAATTATTGCTCTTCCAGCTTTATTAAGCATTGTTTTGAGAAAAACCCCTGAGCTGATGGTTTATCACAGGTTGTGACTTAGCCTATAGAAAGAAAGCATAAAACACTCTGAGTGATCAGTAAGAGCAGAGAGGTGCTATACAAGTTCACTCACCAGTGCATATACAGTAGCAGGAATAAGTAAACAATTTCCCCTCGGAGTGGTGGAGACTAAAACGGAGCTGCTAGGCAGGATAATCCAAATCTTTTGAGGTGCATACAAACACCTCCTGGTGAAGGCTAATGTTACATATCTACTGGATGTGTGAACAGCATGTTAATACATTAGCTGCGGTAAATAACTTCCAAATTGTGTTCACATAGCTGGTTTCCATTTCCTCCAAGAGGCCAAAAATAATAGTTATTACATTTTGGAAGCAGCTTATAAACCAACTAGTAACCAACAGTTTCCCAAAAAAACAACCAAAATTATAATAGTGGTAGATTGATGTCATACTTTTTTGTAGCCATTGATTCATCATTAAATACTCATTAAATCCTGCATGGGTTTCTAAGGCAATGAAAACCAAGTAACACATGACATAGCAGCAGTGAATTTGCAGAAATACAGACACACAGACACAATACAGATAAGCTATCCACATTCCCTCCATGGCTTACAAAGACTGCAGTATGGTGCATTAAAGTAACACTCACTTGCAGTGAAAAAACTAGGCTTTTTCAGCTGCTGCCAACCAGTTATTTCTACAAGTTTCATTTAGCCAAAAAAATTTGGCAGTCGCCAAATTGCACCAATCCCTCCTTCTCCACTGTAACCCATGTGGTCAGTGGAGAAGGAGGCCAGGCAAAGGAGATTTATGTCCATAAGATACTGTGTTAACCTAAATAAAATATGACTTAATTGCCAAAAATATGACAACATTGCCAAACTGGAGCTCTGACTTTAGTGACTTTAGTTTCTTTAGTGACTGAAATACTGTGGTAGGTGCTGTATGTGGAATCCAAGTGCCGAAGAGTTAAAGTTTGTTTTCATATCCTCATTTCTCTCCTTTTGAGAGTTGATATAAATATTCCTGGCATGAAACAGATGGATGTATGGTGGAGCAGTATTATTAAATCATGCAATATTCTGTGCTTGCACACATAAATAGTTTGTTTTAGCAAATTGTGTACAATTATTTTGTTCCACTTCTTTAAGTAAAATTTCAATGTTTCTGCCTTTCCTCTGTTTTCTGACCATATGTTGCCAAGCTGTTCTGTATTAATAATATCTAACCATGAAGGTACCCAGTGTCTGTAAGATAAAATATAATGGTGTTCCAGCAAACAAGAAGCAGATTTTTGCTGCTGTCAGACAAATGAAATATACACTTTATTGTAATGCTGACAAATTTAGTAGACAGTGCATTTCTGTTGTTTAGCATAGAGGATTTATTGAGGGGAAAGCCAAGCAGCAGTTGGACCATCATAAGACACTAAAACACTACAACAGCTAGAAGTAATAACATTACAGGTCAAGGTTTTCATCAAAAAACAAGCTTAGTATTGATCCACCAATCATTCTTCCATCCACCCACCTTTAGTCCTGCATTGTGACACGGGGGTCTGGAGTTTGTTTTAGCTTACAGTGGGTGCCAGCCTTTCACAGACTGCCATTTACACAAAGACAGACATCATATTTGTATATAGATACAGTTGGGACAATGCTTACTACTGCGTCAACATTGTGGTGTTGATAAATTACAATTGTACATTTTAATCTATAATATTTATTACATAGGCAGAGTTGCTAGTTAAGATGGTACTTACAAAACTTAATGACATTGTGTATTACTATTGATGAAGCTCCCCAGTACATCCTCCTAAGACCCAGCAATTCACTTTTGTCCTCTGTGGGGCATATGAGTCTGCAACCTCCATAACAAGCACCATTTATGCAATCTATGAGTCCTACTGTACTGTCAAGAGGACATCCTGGGCTTTCTAGTGATGCCACATTTGTGGGGGTTTGGCTAACAGAGCACGTGGACTTTCTTTTCAAAATGACGGGCATTGCAGCTTCCACATTTTATGGCAACAAGGGAGGTTAAGTGATATATTTTTTCAAGATATGCTATGTTTCTATTGCTAAAAATCAGTATGAGAGTCTTAACTTCAGTTTCAGAAATGTACAATAATTAAAACCCTTTCAAAACAAATCTTTTGTTCAGCGTCCTTTGACAGCAGGACTGTCCACTACAAAGTCTGTCTGTTGCAGCTATTTTTATTTGGTAAGGTAAAATATGTCAGCTAAAGATGGGTGTACAGCAACTCATTTTCATGTATTTATTTGTACCTCTTTCCAGTAGCAGAGCACTTTATTTTCAGTTGTTTAAGTGAGAGAAGATCCTCACTTACTGCAGTTTTGGGGAAATGGTAAAGTTTAATTATTTCGTTTATCATGAAAATAATGTTTTGCATTGAAAAAACAGTTGATTTTTGTTTGTGTACGCTGTCAATACTAGTTCTGAATCGGCAAAGATCAGTATCGGCAGGTCACATCGGAATCGGCCAAGAAAACTGCAAACTGGTGCATCTCTAGTTTAGAGGCCTTTTGTTCACTGAACTATGAAAATATTGTGCAGCACATAGTGATTCAAGAAGTAAGATAAATGAACTGGCATTTTTATACTTCTTGTCTAGTCTTATGGACCACTCAAAGCACCTTACACTACAAGCGACATTCATCCATTCATACATACATGGATGCAATTTGATGATCAGTATCTTGCCCAAAGACATGCAGAAAAGAAAATCACTGATCCTCTGATTAGAAGACAGCAAGTTCTTCCTCCTGTTTCCTAATAGACGAAACTACTGCTTTGCACACTGTTATTACAAAGGAATGTGTATTTGTGTTTTGTAATAGTTTAAATTCTATGAAAGGCCCACTGCTACAAATACAGTTTTCACTTGCCCTATATTCAGGTCTGGGAGTGCTGGTGTTGTGAAAAGTTTTCTTATGAAACAGAATTTCATTTAGTTTTTGCTCTTCTCACCAATATATAGGCTATCCTTGAAGCCTAACATGCATTTTATTCTTCAGGGTAAAACTCATACATGTACACTTTTTAGCAGTCTTGGCTTGGCATGTCTTTGCATGTTACAGTCACTGGCAATAAAAACATTGCTCCATAGCACTACTAGTGGTCAAATATGTCACAAAGCACCTTTAAGTAAAAGATTTCTGAATTTGATTTCTTTAACCAATGAATGGCAAAACCTAATCAAGTGTAAGTACTTTAAATCTGAAACTATAAACACCATATTAATTACTCTCCTCATATTAAAGACAAATAAATGTCATTACAGTCAGAATCATTGAAGTATCTTTAGCATACTAAATGACAGGAGAATAACAAGCAGCATCTCTGAAAGCGTTACATCTTCCCTCCTACCTGAGTAAAAAATAAAACTGGTCTACAGCCACTCCACTTTTGGAATTAGTTTTGCTGTTACTTGATCTCTTGACAGTGAAGAAAGAGGGATGAAATGCAACAAAGGTCCAAGGCCAGATTCAAGGGCATTGTGCTTACATGGTGTATATATCTACACTGGACACAATGCTTCCCTTCTACCACCACTCCACCCACCCTCACACCCACACGTTCTGAGAAAAATTGCCTCATAAAACTGCCACAACACATAACACAACAAAACTACAGCATAAATACTAGTGCAGGAATTTCTATAAGTACAAGAGGATAGGAAAGTATAGCTGTGGCGCTGCAGAGCTGCTGGATTGTTTGTGTGCCTCCCCAAAGAAGCACCCTAGCTGGGTTACTAATTGCCCTCTTTTCCTCGGCTGCTCTTCCAATCCCTCTCTCCCCTTCTAATCCTCACCTCACCCGGTCAATCTAATGAAGCTTTCCAGTCAGGAGATATAGTGGTTAAAGTGTCCTGTGCTCCTTGTTAGCTCCTGGCAAGCAGACACTCACATCAAGAGGGGAGTAAACAAGGAAAACACTACTCCTGCTTAACCCCTCTGTGCTGTCGCCATTCCTTTGTGCACTTGGAACCGCCAACAGAAGTAAATCACAAGAGGCCAGCATGAGATTTAAATGAGCCAATTAATCCCTGTGCTAATAATCACTCTATTAAGAATGGTAGAGAAATGATTAAAGCTTGTGGAAAGCTCTCTGCACCATGTTTCATCATGCTGGGTTTCAGTAGAATGTGGTAAAATATAGAATGAAAGAGTTTCATGATGAATGATGAGGCCATACCTTAGAAGCTAAGGAAAAGCTGAAGAGATGGTGGATTTTTTTAAATTTGTAAAAGTAAGGAGCTTTAGTTTCTTGTTTTTCGGTTGTGGATTTTCACCCTGGAGGAAGTTGATTCATCTTTGTTTGCAGTGATATACCTCTCAGTAATATTCTTTTGCCTTGGGGTCTGTTTCATAATCCTGTTTACTTGTGTTCCCCTCTCAGCATCTAATTTTTGCCCCTCTAACGTGACTCATAGTTTTCTTTGTTTCTCAGTCTGGTGATCTCTGTCCCACCACTGTTATATTTACTTTGTGTGGCTTAATATGGAAAATCAGATCATTCATGGAGTCAGATTTTATTTCCTTTAATACTAAATATAAACTAAGCCATTTAAGGTTAGAGCTCCCCATAATGTTGCATTTATTCCCACTCTTTTGGCATTAATTCTGCTCTTCAGCTGTTGTTACTTCTTCAAAAGCAGTCTGATAGAACAATGTTCATGTGGAGAGCTGAAGAAGGTTACAGACTCCATTAGAGGCTCTTACATAATTTGGTTATGTCATCATTTAATTATATTTACATGCTACTTTGCAAATGGACGGCAGAGCATTTGGCAGACATCTCGCCTGAGTTGTTCATGATAAATAGCAAACGTGGAAAGCTGCCACCGTAAGAAGTGCTGGGCCACAGTCTGCAGCGTTGTTGGCTTTATAATTGGCCTCAAATGAATCATGCTCATGGAAGTTTAGCAGACTGGGTGGTGGCTGTTGCATGCCTTTCGCTGTATGAAGTAGATTTATTATGGGTTTAAATCTCTAACAGTGACTTAGAGCATGTCCTTGGATGCACATTAAATCCCAGTGAATTATTAATGGTTTGCTAATAACTACTTTCTCCTCTTCCCTAAAAACTGTCATGTGTGGCTTGAGTGAGGGGAGATAGGGTGAAGAGTGAGCCTGCACAATGGAGTTTATCAACTAGTAGTTAGGAGTTCACACAAATCATGGAGACCATGTTTACTGAAGCAACAAAGCTCTGACACTAATTTTCAGAGCTGGGAGAAGTATTTAGGTTGTTTACTTAAAGGGGCATGCAGTTTATTTTTAAAGATGAGTTTACTCAACAAATTCTCATTTCCAAGTCATCACAAACTGACTTGGTCACTTTGGGTCACATTTTAATGCATTAGGTACTTCTTTGGCAACATCTTCATTTATTATGAAAATAATACAGAGTACAGAGTACTGGTTCACAATACAAATTTGCTGGATGAGGGGAAATGACAAATGCCCACAAGCAACCCGACAGGGTCTAGTATACTAACAAGTTCAGTTTACTTTTGTTTTGAATTTTCCCTTTCAGCCACTGTTTGATTAGGTTTAGGCAATGGAGAAAAAAATTAGAAAATGGAAAAAGCAGAGGTTTGCTTTTAATAATACATATCCATTTTCCACCATTTCTCTGGGTCCATGGCATGGGGGGAGCATTCTAAGCAGAGATGCCCAGACCTCCCTCTCCCAAGCTACCTCCTCCAGATCTCCTGGGGAGACACTGAGGCATTTCTCAGCCAGCATAGAGATATAGTCTCTCCAGCTTGTCCTGGGTCTTTCCCAGGGTGTCCTCCTAGTTGGACAGACCTGAAACACTTCACCTAGGTGGCGTCCAGAAGGCATTCTAGTCAGATGCCCGAACCACCTCAACTGGCCTCCTTTTGATGTAGCAGAGCTACTCTAGGAGCGTCCTGAATGACTTAGCCCCTCACCCCATCACTAAGGGTGAGCCCAGACACCCTTTGGGGAAAGCTTATTATTACTACTTGTATCCACAATCTTATTTTTTAAGTCTCTACCCATAGCTCGTGGCCATAGGTGAGGGCAGGAATATAGATCACCCAGTAAAATCGAGCCTTCACCTTCACATCTCTCTTCAACATACTGGACTGGTACAGCATCAGCATCATTGCAGATGCTGCACCAATCTGTCAATCTTCCACTCCACTCTTTACCCACTCAAGAACAAGGGATAGCTGAAATTGCCCACTTGAGGCAGCAGCTCATTCCTAACCTGATGTGGACAATCCACCCTTTTCCAGCTGAGAACCATAGACTAAGACTTGGAGATGCTAATTGTCATACTTGGCACTTGGCTGCAAACCTCTCCAGTGCAAGCTGGAGGCCATTGCTTGATGAAGCCAGAGTACAGGATCTCTCCAGGAGCCTGGCATAAGCCTTCCTAAGGAGGCTAAAGAGTGTAATCCCCCTGAAACACACCATCTGGTCCCCCTTTTTAAGAAGGGGGACCCCAACTTTCTCCTAATGTTGCAGAGGCATGTCAACCAGGACAGCCCAAAAACATCCAGAGCTGAACTCCAGCAGAATTGAAGAGTTTTTAACTACTTCAATGACCTTAACCTCAGTGATGGGTGAGTCATCCTTTTTGCTTCCTCTACAGAAGGTGTGTGGAATTCAGGAAACCTTAAAGCATTCTTTCCATTGCTTGACTATATCCCCAGTTGAAGTCAGCATCACCCCACCCCCACTGTGATCAGTCATCTGGCAATCTGTCAGAATCTCTGAGACTGATCTAAAGTCTTGTTCCATTCAATTCAGGTTTATTTATATAGTCTCAAATCAAAACAATAGTTGGCTCAAGGTGCTTTATACTGTACGGTAAAGACCCTACAGTATTCTGGAGAAAAACCCCAACAATCAAAGGACCCCCTATGAGCAAGCACTTTGCGACACTGGGAAGGAAATACTCCCTTTTAACAGGAAGATACCTCCGGCAGAACCAGGCTCAGGGAGGGGCAGCCATCTGCTGTGACCAATTGGGGGTAAGAGGAAAAGAACAGAAAAAAAGGGAACAGAAAAGAAAAAGAAAGCATAGGGAGACAGAACAAAACACAGACTAATGGAGAGAGGGGACAAAATTTAACGACATGCTGCAGTGGTATACAAACATGTGGGGAGTGAAAAGAGGTGAGTGGAGAAGAAATGCTCAGTGCATCCCAGTGTACCACATGAAGTCCTGCAGCAGCCTGAGCCTATAGAAGCATAGCTAAGAGATGGTTCAAGGTCAGCTGATCAAGCTCTAATTATAAGCTTTATCAAAAAGGAAAATTTTGAGTCTAATCTTAAAAGTAGAGAGGGTGTCTGTCTCCTGAATCCAAAGTGGGAGCTGGTTCCATAGGAGAGGGGCCTGAAAGCTGAAGGCTCTGCCTCCCATTCTACTTTAAGAAATTCTAGGAAGCACAAGTAAGCCTGCAGTCTGAGAGCCAAGTGCTCTGTTGAGATAATATGGTCCTATGAGGTCTTTAAGATATGATGGGGCCTGATTTTTTAAGATTTTGTATGTGAGGAGAAGGATTTTAAATTCAATTCTGGATTCAACTGGTAGCCACTGAAGAGAAGCCAATATGGGGAAAATATGATCTCGTGTTTTAGTCCCTGTCAGTACTGCTGCTGCAGCATTTTGGATTAACTGAAGGCTTCTTAGGGAACTTTTAGAACAACCTGATAATAATGAATTACAATAGTCCAGCCTAGAAGTAATAAATGCATGAACTAGTTTTTCAGCATCACTCTGAGACAGGATGCCTCTAATTTTAGAGATATTGCGCAAATGCAAGAAAGCAGTCCTACATATTTGTTTAATATGCGCATTAAAGGACATATCCTGGTCAAAAATGACTCCAAGATTGCTCACAGTGTTACTGGAAGCCAAGGTAATGCTATCCAGAGCATGTATCTGGTTAGACATCATGTTTCTAAGATTTTTAGGGCCAAATATAATAACCTATGTTTTGTTTGAATTTAGGAGAAGAAAATTACAGGACATCCAGGCCTTTATATCTTTAAGACATGCCTTAACTAATAACTCTAACTAATTGATTTGTGTCATCTGGCTTCATAGACAAATACAGCTGGGTATCATCTGCATAGCAATGAAAATGTATGCTATGTTTTCTAATAATACTGCCTACGGGAAGCATGTATAATG
>VUQI01042771.1:0-10228 GCA_015106735.1 Paratilapia polleni | reverse complement strand
TCCACCAAATATTGATTTCTGAACACTTAAAAATGAATATGAACTTGTTTTTTTTGCATTATTTGAGGTCTGAAAACACTGGACCTTTTTTGGTATTTTGACCATTTTTAATTTTCTGCAAATAAATGCTCTAAATGAAAATATTTGTATGTGGAATTTGGGAGTTATGTTGTCAGTAGTTTATAGAATAAAACAAAAATGTTAATTTTACTCAAACATATACCTATAAATAGCAAAATCAGAGAAACTGATAATTTTGCAGTGGTCTCTTAATTTTTTCTGGAGCTGTATATGTTAATATGTATTTTGTAAAAATTGGAGCCCCATTTTAATTAGAAGTCTTTCAATTTAAAACAAAAACAACTAAATCAGCCTTGTAGTTTCTTGACCACCACATGTGAGTTTATCTATTTTTCTAAAAATAAACCAATAATAAGGAAAAGGAGCAGGAGCTGAATCATCTACTATTCACCTCCTGGCTGTGTCTATTTCTGGGGTCTTTATAACTGCCATCTGCCACCTTCAGCAGGTGTTCCTCATCCTGCACCATGAGGCCAGCGTATAGGACAGATTCAGCTAATGACCCACCCCAGCTATCAGGTAATGATGGGAAAAGATGCTAAACTGGTCCCAATTTCCCCTTAATTTTCTCTTTCCCCCCTTGCCATTTTCTCTCCAGCTCCAAATCATTGTCAGTCTTTTACACAGTACCTCTCTGCCTCTTCATGGTCATCAGTTGCTCCATCCACTTGGGATCAGCCAATTAACCTACAGCATAGCTAGTGTGCATGTGCCAAGCAGAGAGATGAACAGCGCAGATGTCTTGCTCTCTCTATCTGTCAGTGCGGCAAAGAGGGAGCTTGTGTTTCTGTTGCTCTTGGTGTGTGAATGTCAGAGTTGTCTTCACTGGTATTAATTAGTGAGAAAAGATTCTGCTGCAAATACAACATCTAGCCCCAAAACCTTTGAAATGTCAACTCTTTAAAGAACAAAATTTAATAGTAGAGGATGTTGCAGATATAGGGATATTTCATCATAAACACAAACAACAGAGATGGATTTTTTTTTTTTTTTTTTAATTTTCCCAGTGCTGAAATCAAGACTTGTCTTCAAATAGAAGGTGACGCGGTGCGTAGGCAGCTCCAGGCAACCTTGTTTAATAATGCTCTGTCTCATCTGTGGAAATAGAGATACAGCGATAAGCCTGCCGTGACATCTTCATCCTCCCTAGCAGTATGTTTTATTACTGCACTGTACCACCCAGAAAGACAGATAGATAGAGGGAAGAGATGGATGGATGCAAGTATAAGAAGAAGGTGAGATATGGGGGGGAGTAGGTGTGCTAGGAATCAATAAGATGTGAGAAAAACAAAGGAAAGATGGTTGAAAAGGAGGGTGCTTGAAGAAAAATATTGCAAAATGAAAGCAAACTCTATTCTGTCTGTCATATTTTAAAAGACTTTTCTAATATAGGTTGAGTGTAGACAAGTCAATAAATGAAAGCTGAAATTAATTGAAATTAATTCTCTTTAGTGTTTGTGTAGCAAAATTTAAACTATACTGCAGTGACATAACTTGGCAAAAGAAGATAAACCTTTTTTGGAGTGTCACATATAACCTCTACATTTATAAGAATCTGTTCCTCTTTTTCCTCACATCCACACACCATTTGTTGCATTAGAGAAGACATACAGTACATACATGTCTCTATAACATTTAACATTTTTCAATTTATTTATCATTCTCTAGATAGACTATTTATGCAGCAAAGTGTGGCACCACCTATGCATATGTTCTATAGCTGGTATGTAGACGAGAAGAGTACTCTAAGTTATCAGCTAATGCTAGCAAGCTGTATTCATAAGATGTGAGGGGTGTGACATACCAGATATCTGGTAGTTAGCTCATTAGTAACACATTAAGAAAATTTCACTCACCAGAATTGAAGCTCAAACTTGTTGGATGGGCTCTACTTCACTGGAAACCACGTTATTTGTGATACAGTTCCATTAAAAATATTTCAAAAGGCATCAGCAGCACAAAGACAACCAAGAGGACCAGTTCAGTGAACAGAATTAGAGGAGATGAAATTTACACAGTGATCTGTGGTGGCACACCTGTCAATCAAACCCTAATTTTAGGCCTTAACACCATGCAAATGGATGGGTTCTATTAAAAATAATCACCCCTATGCAGTTTTGGTGCACTGGAAATTAAATATAGAGACCAAAGCTGTTTTTGTACAAGGATGTAAACATGTTACTTTCTGAAGCTGAAGTTGGGAACTTTAGCATGGTAATCTATGGGGATTGACTCGCTTAATTATGGTCTTATGTCTGGTAATATCCTCTCTGGTTGGAGCCAGGACTTCCCAAGAAATACTGGATGTTGCCTTTCATGCTATGGAAACAGAACCCACTACTTTGGACAGAAGCAACACAAGCTTAATGGGGACACAGAGGGGTCCATACATGAGCTAACATTAGCAAAAACTTACAAAAACAAACAAAAAATTACATGCTTAGAAAGAAAAGCCTGTAATTTGTGTGTTGTTGAATTTTTTTAAATAAAAAGAAAAAGTTTCTTTAAGCCCCGGGGCCCCCTCCCAGTAGGACATGCCCAAAACACCTCACATAGGAGGCGCCCAGGAGACATCCTAGTCAGATGCCCGAACCACCTCAACTGGCTTCTTTCAATATGGAGGAGTTAGCGACTCTACTCTGAGTCCCTTAGGCGACAGCCTTTGGAGGAAGCTCATTTCTGCTGCTTCTCTCCGCGATCTCATTCTCTCAGTCACTACCCACAGCTCGTGACCATAGGTGAGGGCAGGAATGTAGATCAGCTGGTAAATCAACAGCTTCGCCTTCACGCTCAGCTTTCTCTTCACCATGACAGCGTCCGCATCGCTGCAAATCCGCCAAACTCCTGCTCCACTCTCCCCTCACTCATGAACCCAAGACCCCAAGATTATTAAACTCCTCCACTTGGGGGTCACATAAGTGGCTGTATTAAGAGTGTTGGATATGGTATGGCCTGTCAGCCTTGCCACTAATTTGAACCACTGGTCACTTGTGGTATTGCGAAGAGAAATGATTCCAAAGAGGCATTTTCTCCATAGAGTACTATTATAAAAACACATCTGTAAAATGGCTGACAGGATACCTCAAACTGGTCCTTATTATGTTCATTATGAATTCTCAGTCTATGGAGGTTTTAAATTAGTAAAACCTCCCAGCATCTAAAAAACTAAGTTTTATTTCATGATGTTATCAAATGTAAATTCTATGAGCCTTGGCACAAAATCTATAGATGCTCAGCATTTTGGAGAATTGCTATGTTTCATTTTTAATGTGGTAGGTAGTTAGCCTGGCCTGCTAACGTAAGCACTGATTCCCATAAGATACTGCTTTTTGTTCTATTATTCCAACACCTCTTGAGTCATCACAAAGGAACCGGTCTAGTTAGTGTTAGCTGCCTTTCTTTCATGGTCCCAGTTGTGGTGATGCATCTACTACTGCAGAAAAATGCATGAAAACTTGGATTTCTCCCTCTCATATTAAAGAGACTTCCACTGTACCATTGGCATAACAACTGTAGTGTGGGTTGGCTGAGTCGTGATGCAGTGTAGCTGGTGTGTGTACGCGTGCATACATCCAGTATAATTCTCACAGACTTTCTTCTACTCAGCCTGGACCTATGCCTCTGTGGAAATATGTGCAAATGTGAATAGAGGCTGACGAGTAAATGACTGAGTATTCCTCCATGGCAGTGATGTAACAGTCTGGTTTCATTAAAGGGATCCCGATTTCCCTCTGGTTAATTTTTCATCACAGCAATCCACGAGCGCTCACAGTCTTCAAACTCCAGCTCAACCTCAGCGGAGGGAAGTCATGCCTTCTACTTTCCTGAATATTTTAAATATGTAAATACATTAAAGTGAAAATGAATTGCCTTTGATTTGCTGTGGTGATTTGTCATATTTAATGTTTGATTATCTATATATGGAAGATTTTTAATATCTTAAATTGCTTTTACAAAAACTGTGGATCCATATCTTGTATTTTATTTCCTCATTCTGAAAACACAGATGGCAGCCAGGTGTGCGTCATCCCCCATCCAACCCTTTGTTGCTGTGTTTGCATACTAACCAGTGGCCTCTCTGCAGCGATAAATCATTATCCATCGCATACATATATCTCAGAAAACGCATTTAAGGAAAGATCAAGTCTTTCGATTAACCTGCTGCTTGCGAACATACTGTAGAAGAATAATTCACAGCAGAAAAAGCTGGTGTTTAAATGAATTGTGCAGGTTCTCTGGGTTGTTATTATTAACATCAAGGGCTTCAGAGAGCGCTGCTTCAGGTTGCAAGGGGCTCTGTCACTGTGGGCTGCCCTAGTTTCATCATTAGGTCTGTTTTTATGGAGCAAGCTGCAAACTAAATATAGCTGCACAGTGGGCTCAGTCACAGAGGAGAAAGAACAAAACCATCTCTTGTTGTTGTTGCTGATGATAAACGCCGATGACGCTGTGATGTGGATGAGTCAGAATCAGGAACAATTCTTTCCTCGACTCCAAGTTGCTTAGAAAGAATTAGTCTCAGATGTGTCGTTGAGATCTGCACACTGATTTCACCAGTAGAATTCTGTACACCTGAGAAACATCAGGGTAACAACCAGACCACAGACACACAAAACACAGATATGTGTAGGACAATGATAGAAGCTTTTCTCTGGCTCTAACACTGGCCTGGTAACCTCTCTATCCATTTGTCTTGTTAAATCTAATGGACTGATGGAGTGGTAGATATTTCCAGACTATTAAAATAATAACAGAACTACCTGGAAATCTAGAGATGGAAAAAGAACTTTTCCATCGCTGCCAACAAAACTATGCTCAGAGTTCCTGGTGGAAAATAAAAGCAAGAGATCCTGGTGACTTTAAAAATCATGCACATATACAGGCACAGGCACTAAAAGAGGCTATGAATTTATATGTTAAATATTTGAACACTTTAACTATGTTCTAACTCTTAGCTTATTCATGTCCTGACCTGGCCTGACTGTGAAACGGCATGCTCATTGGTTAACGACTTGTGATTGACAAATCTTTACAGATAATCCCAGATAATCTTCCATTTTGAAGCATGATATGAACAAGATTTGTAAAACAGACTTTATTTTCTATTCAAAATGATCCAAAACGAGTGACTGAGCCCATAAACTCAGCAGGAAAGTGTTTGCGGAGTCAAGTCTGAAAGCTGTTTTCCCATACAGTCCTATAGGACCAGACTTTTTGCAACCACAGCTATGGCCGTCTGGTGGCCTTCAGATAGAAAGCAGGTTTAAGGCACTAAATTTTTTCGACCCAGGCGCTACATTCATGTTTTATACTGTCTATGGTCTTAACCTAACATGTTTAGCATAAAGCGACTCTTCAGGCTGGTGCCAGATCAGCTTTTTATTAACAAACAAAAATAAAACAAACAAACAAACAAAAGAACCAAAACAAAGCAAAACAAAACAAAACAAAACAAAAAAAGAACAATGAAACTGATCATTCTTACCCCTGTAGTGTTCTTTATTTTTTGTTCCTAGTGTTATTTTTTCCGGGTGCCTTCAGTGCTTTCTTTTGCTTTTCTGTGTTTCCCGGCTCTCTTTTTCACTTACTTCCTGTTCAGTTTTGCAGAGTTACTTACTTTGTGTGTCTGCTGTGTTTTTGCTTCCTGTCTTTGTCTTTAATATTGTCTGCCTCACCATAATAGTTTCCACCTGTGCTCAGTCAGCCGTGTGTAGTCTTTCCTCTCCCTCTGTTTTTGTCAGATCACCTGTTTGTCCACCTGTTCTTTGGGCCTATGTCATACTTTTTCCCCTCAAGCTTTTGAATTATTTGAGAGTTAGTTGTTTGCCTGTGTTTTCCTGCCAGCTTTGAACAGCATCTTGAGTTCTTACTTTTAATAAGTAAATAAATAAAATAAATAAATATATTTTTGCATTGTGAGAGACTCAGGTCCAAATCTGGATTCCATAACAATGACATATCAAAGTTATGATTTTTTTAAAAATATTTGATGGTAGAAAGGGCTAAATTATTACACAAATAGTATACCTGGTAACACAGTAAAATGGTTAAAACAAGTTGAAACTGTTTCAGTCTCGTACTCTTTTTTTAGTCAGGCTTTCAACATAGACAAAATACTAGCTCATGTTTAACTCACAATATTTTGCTTCAAGGATCCTTAGTTATTATGTGTTAGGCTCTGAGCGTGTGCAAAACGTGGGTGACTTACAGCTTAATACTGAGCCTGAATGCCTTCTGTGCTACACAGATGATGCATCGCAGATGCTGCTCTGCTAACATGCTCCACCTTCTGTGTAGAGACATTTCAAGATAATCTGACAATAGTCATTTTGAAAGTGCAGTTAAAAATGTAAGGATTTACCTCCAAACGTCATGAGATCTGCTGTTCTTCTGGAGACCTGTCCAAGTTAACATGCACTCAGAATGACTTCCTTGCATTTTTTCCCCTCATTCTCCTTCGATCTTACGTTTTTCCTGTCATTACTTTAATAATGACAATAATAAGATTATTGGGTTAATGTCTCTTTTAAATTTTCCCACTGCAGTTTAAGCCTGCTCAAAGTAGTAAATGTGGCTTTAAATCGTTGCCCTGAAAACCAAATTGCCTGGAGCTGCTGCGGAGATGGCATGTGACAGAGAGAAGGATGTC
Source organism: Paratilapia polleni (assembly GCA_015106735.1). NCBI lineage: Eukaryota > Metazoa > Chordata > Actinopteri > Cichliformes > Cichlidae > Paratilapia > Paratilapia polleni. The sequence goes on along the minus strand of VUQI01042771.1, from coordinate 3,498 downwards.
CATGTGAGCCATGAATGACAGCAGAAAATAGACAAACATGAAAAATGTTCACGTGGAGCAGGCCGTTTATCATATCCCGTGTAAAACCTCAACGTGTAAATTAAAACCAGATCATGTGGGCTCGCCCGGGGGAGACGCGTTTTTCTCCTTCACACTCCGATAGATGACGAATGTGTGACATGGCGCACATGCTGAGAATGACTTTCCAAATTTCCTCAATGTGACTTCTTTTTAAAAATTTCCTAAAACCAGAGCTGTGAGTTCTCTTAGACGGAAGCGTGTTGGCTTTTTTTTCACACTAGCAGACATAATCCTGTTAGTGCATGCTGATGACGTTTTAGCAGGCAATTTTAATATACCTGTCCTTGACACCTCTTTATTCCAGAGTGCCTCCCTTTTCTCCTTTTACTATCGTGTGTGTGTGCACGCCTGTTCATTCACCCTGACGATAGGCGGAGTTGCTGTCACACTGTGAGCACAAATATCCTTGTGTGACATTTTATGATTGTGATGGCAGGCAATCATCACACACACACACACACACACACACACACACACACACAGGTGGCAGTAATCTCTCCGTGCTGACATGACCATCTCAATCTGTCTCTCTGCCCCGAGGCCTCCACTGCAGACTTGATTCAATTTGCCTCCATCAAAATGCAATTTCTCTGCTTCACCATCACCGCTCACTTCTCCTCCTCCCCCTTCTCCTGCTCCTCCTCCCCCTCTTCTTTCGTCTATTTCCTCCTTGAACCTCCTTTTTTGTCCTCTTATCTCACACCTTCCCTCTTTCACTCTTGTTGCCATTTACATTCTGTCTCTCGCCTCATCTCACCTTTCTCCCCCTCTCTCCATTTTCATCTCTCAGGTTGTATCCCGATATTTCCCCGGGGTTTTTCTGCTAGCCTGCCTTGTGGTGTTTTTCTCTGGATTCTCAGGCTGTGATGGGGGAGGCATTAGCAACTACTTGGCCTTCCCATGCCAATAGAGGTTAGGGCTGATGTAGGAGGTGCCACAAGGGTTATATGGCTTGGAGCCTCTCTCTGGCCCTGCTAGATGATGAGCATATAAAATGGTTTAAAATGGATCTCTTTAAAGGCAGGACTCAGTTACATCAGCCATGTAGATGTCCCCAGAGGGACAGTAAGAAATGGGTATGTATACTGTGTAAAGTAGAAAAGAATAAAACTGGGAATAAAACAGTGCTATTGGGTGTTTACTGAGTATGGCATGGGTGTAACTTGTCTTGATGTGTCTGTCAAGGCGTTTCCTTGAGGTGTTTTCCAAAAGCATTGTAACTGAAGATGGTATTAGAAATGAGAGATGAAGAGATTCACAAGTATCCACTATATCCACTATACTAAGAGCATCTTAAGAAGCTCCAGAATCTGCAAAAACTACAAGTTTAAACTACAAGTAGATTAAGAATACCGATGATCTCTGTTAAGTGCCGTTTGAATTAATTGTGCATAAATTATAAGACGGCACAGTGGTGTGGTGGTTAGCACCATTGCCTCACAACAAGAAGGTCCTGGGTTTGAGTTTGGCTGGATGGGGCCTTTCTGTGTGGTGTTTGCATGTTCTTCCTGTGTCTGTGTGGGTTCTCTCCGGATACTCTGGCTTCCTCCCACAGTCCAAAGACATGCATGCTAGGTTAATTGGTGATTCTAAATTGTCTGTGAATGGTTGTCTGTCTCTCAGTGTTAGCCCTGCGACAGACTGGTGACCTGTCTAGGGTGTATCCCGCCTCTCGCCCTATGACAGCTGGTATAGGCTCCAGCCCAACCGCGACCCTGAATTGGATAAGCGGAAGAAAATGGATGGATGGAAAACTAAGACACTAAATTTGCATAAAAAAAGTCATTCAACAATTTATTTTTGCAGTTGGTTCCCCCAATTGCTACAACACTGTCTTTCTCTTCCTCTTCTCGCCTGGTATCGTCATCACATGTGGCCAAAGTGGTACATTTGCCTGATAAATGAGATGCATATTCTTGAAAATTTGGATTTGTTGTGAGTCGAAGAACGAGCTCCAGCAGCAGCTCAACTGATCAGAGATCCACCTATAAGCATTAGCTTTAATTGCAAGCTGGCTTGCAATTAAAGCTAATGCTGACAACAGGCTGGCTGTTTATAGCACTTACTCTTCAGCCATTTCCTTTTCCGAATATATAAATAAATATGAAATAAATATGAATATTTAAAAAAGCTGTCAAGTTTAAAACACAGAGTACAAGATACTGTCTTGGAATAAGCAGATGATATGCAGATTTACTAAAACCTATAAAGACCCCACAGCAACACTGACATTTGTTCAGTCTTTCGAATCAGAAAGGAGCACATAACTGAATAATTATGGAGGACAATACAGTGGACAACATGCAGCTTTGAAAACATGAATTCTTGTTGTGTTATCGTTCCTGCCACAGTCTTGGGGTTTTGGTATTCATTCATCCTGGTGGTTTTGATTCCACAATCTTTTCATATGTCTCTTCAGATCTACTATCTGGTCTTCCCCACCGCTTTGCTTACACGATTAATCCACTAATCAGCCCTTCAGTAGGTTATATATGCTTACTGTTCACCATCACTTGAACCACTGGTCTACTTTCCAAATGTGCGAGTATCTGCTAGTTTATTATCAGAGGGTCTGTATGGGCATCTGTGTACTGTCCAGTTTGTTGTTACCATGCAGACTTTCATGTGAAGGGGCACCAAATGTGCATGACTCCTTCAAACGGACTGGAAAGTAGTGTAAATAGAACAACTACACGTCCCTTGTGTCTGTAGCAGTCCATGTGTATGTCAGCAAGATAGCATAATCTTGACCCATAGTCACCAGATTGTCTTTGTGCTTCGGTCTTCCAGCATTCTCTTTTGGTTCTCATTAGTTCTTCCTTGTTTTGAACTCTGCCGTGCCTCCTCCCTCTTGTCCTTTTTGTTTGCCTGCTTGGTTTTGCAACCTGTGAAAGTCTATTTTGTAAGTAAAGCTTTTACTACCCGCTTCTTGTTGTGCTTTTGGGTCTGCTGAACAAAATGAAATAACCCATAAAACCCAAATGGACCCTGCAAATTTATGCAGCAATTAGTATAAGACTTTCATGTAAGACGCTGGAATATGAATATCACATGTTACCATTTTTTTTTACTCCTAACAGAAAGTGAAACTGAGCCATTGTGTTAAATACACATCTGACTATCAAGGATTTCTTAGATTTCCATTTCAATCCAGAATTGAATTTGAAATCCTTCTCCTCACATACCAAGTTTTGAGTAATCAGGCCCTATCATATCTTAAAGACCTCATAGTACCATATTATCCCAATAGAGCACTTCGCTCTCAGACTGCAGGCTTACTTGTGGTTCCTAGAGTATTTAAAAGTAGAATGGGAGGCAGAGCCTTCAGCTTTCAGGCCCCTCTCCTGTGGAACCAGCTCCCAGTTTGGATTCAGGAGACAGACACCCTCTCTACTTTTAAGATTAGGCTTAAAACTT
>VUQI01042770.1:11005-38303 GCA_015106735.1 Paratilapia polleni | reverse complement strand
TGAAAAAAAATTTTTTTTTTTTTTTTTTTTTTTTTTTTTTAAAAAAATTTAAAAATATTTAAAAAAAAAAAAAAATTTAAGGGGGAAAAAAAAAAAAAAAAAAAAAAAAAAAAGAAATCAGGAGGGGGGCAAACACTTTTTCACACCACTGTATATACAGCATACAGAATATAAAGGTGCCACTGTACTGAGAACATTTGATTAAATCACTAGAAATCAACCATTACTTTAAAGACTCCCAACTAAACACATACTAGATCAGTACAGTGTACTTCTGTATTTTCAAAAAACAGAAAGATCTGGTTTCAACAAGAGTTTCTTAGAAACTAGAGGAGACAATGCTTTTCCTTATTATCTGTCATATATACACTCACCAACCACTTTATTAGGTACACCTTGCTAGTACCAGGTTGGACCCCCTTTTTCCTTCAGAACTGCCTTAGTTTTCCATGGCACAGATTCAACAAGGTGCTGGAAACATTCCTCAGAGATTTTGGTCCACCTCATCACACAATTGCAGCAGATTTGTCGGCTGCACATCCATGATGTGAATCTCCTGTTTCACCACATCCCAAAGGTGCTCTATTGGATTGAGATCTGGTGACTGTGGAGGCCATTTGAGTACAGTCAACTCACTGTCATGTTCAAGAAACCAGTTTGAGATGATCTGAGCTTTGTGGCAAGCCATGTTATCCTGCTGGAAGCAGCCATCGGAAGATGGGTACACTGTGGTCATAAAGGGATGGGTATGACCAGGAACAATACTCAGGTAGGCTGTGGCGTTTAATCAATGCTCAACTGGTACTAAGGGGCCAAAATATGCCAAGAAATTATTCCACACACCATTACACCAACATCACCAGCCTGAACCTTTGATACAAGGCAGGACGGAGCCCATGTCCTTCGATATTTGACATGCTGTGTGTTCAGAGATGCTCTTCTGCATACCTTGGTTGTTACATGTGGTTATTTAAGTTACTTCTGCCTACGTATCAGCTTGAAGCAGTCTGGCCATTCTCCTCTGATCTCTGACATCAACAAGGCATTTTCACCCAGAGAACTGACACTCACTGGATATTTACTCTTTTTCGGACCATTCTCTATAAACCCTAGAGATGGTTGTGTGGGAAAATCTGTGTGTGTGTGTGTGTATATATATATATATATATACATATACTTTTTAAAAATATTCTACCATGTGAGAGCTGTGTCATAAGCCACACAATAACCTTCAGTATGGATAACAGACAAAGAGTTTGAAGAGTTGAATTTAGATCAGGCAGTAGGCTTGTTCAAGAAGGGTTTCAGGACTAAGCAACACTGATTTGATGGGTTATCTGTCAGCGATCTATAGCCTCATAAAAAATGAGGCATTCCCAACCCTCCATTTGAAATTGAACCTTCTATAGCGTTTGCTGAATATAAGTAGTGGAGTTTATTTAATAACCTATTTTATTGTCAGCATCCAAGTAGAATAAAGGTAGTACAAGGAGCATTTTGGTTATATAACCCTGTGCAGCAGAATGTTAAATAAATGAAACCTTGAAAACCAATGCAACCTAACACAGGATGAAATTTACAGTTTTAGCTGATAACAGACACATTTTTTCTCATGTTCACCATATCCGTTTTGCAAGTTCAAGTTTACATATTAGCACTAAACACAAAGTGCATCTGAGGCTGATGGAATTATCTTTAGTCTTGCAGGAATGTTGGGATAAACAAAGCACTGTATATGAGGAAATGCAAGTGGATCATCAAAGTTACTGTGATTCATTCTGGTCAAATGAGAATGTCTGAATCAATTTCCAAAAGTGCATTTCAACACGAACCACAAATGTGAATCTCATCGATGACCCTACAGAAAAAGTCAGGGGATCACTTGGACTCATCTTGTACAAAACTCACTACATGGTAGCTGTGGCGATAATTCAATGTGAGTTAAGTCCAACAGAAGATTTTAGTATAGCTTCTTCTGGCCTGTAGGCTACTTAACCTCAGAAGCCATAAACTGCTCCAGCAGCTCAGCAATTTTACTGTTCCTGTAAGAGACATCTCCTGAGCACAAAAAGTATGCACTGCATGTCCCCATCACTCACCCACTTCTACCTCAGGTCATTACTATAAATACCAGTGTGTTACTATTTGGCCAGCCTGGTTGGATAAATGTTTGGAGAAATCCCTTTCAGGCTTGTTGGTGGCATTACATGACTGGTATGTGTCAAGCTCTTGATGTTGTGAGCTTGGATCCTGCACACAACCACTTTGACGTATCATCATGTGAAGCAGAAATGCCGCTAAGAAAAGAGAAAGAAAAAAAAAACTTCAAAAGAAAGCTCCAGCCTGATGCACTGGTTGAGTGAACTACTGTGACAGGCTCACTATGTCACTGTTCTGTGAGGTTAAATGTAATATATGAGAGTGGTGGGCAGTAAAATCCGCTCTCTGTTTCTTAGTTGGAGGACTGATAGTTTAGATTTTGAGGAGGAAGAGGAGATATGTTCGTAGTTTCTGATTCCTTTTTTTTTATGAAAAAAAAATCTATCTGTCATTGACACACTCACACCTGTACCCCTGAAATGAGCCTGTGATGCCTCACATAACTGATTAATCTAAAAGAACAAATGCAAATAGTGCATGTATACACACATGGGCATTCAGCCACAGGGATAATTTTATACATTCCTCCTGAAAAAGTTAATAGCTACCAAATAAATATATATTCTAATTTTGAAAGCAGATCCTTTTAGTCAGTTTATATAATAAAAATACAAATTAAAAAACTTCACTTGCTTTTGTTTCAACAATAAGTATTAAAAGTTGGTCATTTTGAGTGCACATCACATAAGGAAATCTTTGACTTGGAAATGGCTTGAAATAATTCCCTTAATAGCAATTTTCAGCCTAGTGTGACATATGACTCTATATGAATGCTAACATTGCTCCATGTCAGATGCATAAAAATGTCAGTGTCAGCTAACAAGTTAGCTATAACCATTATTGATGGATAATATACCAATGTTGTGTCTGCCAAGTGGTCATAAATGCTACAATGCTGCTGTACTCATGACAGCACATTTTTCGTAACCACAGCCATTTTTACACATGCACTGCAACCCTCCACATTGCCGGATAGAGCTATACGTGATGATGCAAATGTCCAACTAAGGGCCCTTTTGTATGCGCTGCGCTGACTGCTAGGTTGGGCGAATGGCCCAATATTTGTGTTGCGCTGGCCTGTACTACGTCATTTTTTGCGGCCTATCATGGTCTTCACGTGTGATATATGCTTCGGCTCTCTGTCATTCTGCATCTCTACTGGGCCAAGGTCAAAATTCAGCTGTGTTCCACTGTGTTAAACTTTGACCGTGGCACGAGTGCGAGTGCTTCCTGGCCAGCTTGCTTGCGTTGTGCTACATATTGCGCGACACAGCGGGAAGCCATAGAAAAGAATGGGTTTCAGAGCACAGCTCTGCTTCCTATGTGAAAGAGCCCTAAGTCTTTACCCTGCCAGCTTCCTGGTACAATGTGTGTGATATCCGATGGCACCGACATGAGAACGGAGCAGCAAGAATTCACAGCAAGCGAGTGTCATGCCGCATGCATGCCCCACACAGGTGCCACCACTTACCTAAACTGACTGTCTTCAGTAGTAAGAATACAGTTGACATGGACTGTGGGCAATTTTCTGACCTGATTCTCTTGACATTGTCCAGAATTCATGTGAGTAAATGACATGTGTTTCATGTGTTTCAGTTGCTTCACCAACACCTGACCTCAAAACTGTAGTTGCGATATTTTAATAGCAAATGAATAATCAGACAAAAAATGGCAGCACCTAAACATCCAAAAAATCATCACTGCACATCATCCAGGTTTATGGAAATGCAAAATGAATAAAGATTAGCATTCTGTTTGGAGAGTGGGTTACAATAGCTGAGTTAAATGGACTGTGAACACTCTCCCCCGTACACACAAACACAAAATAGGAATTCATTAGGAAAGCACTCCTGATGAGAAAGACAGTTGTCCTCTGGCATAACTAGTGATCCTACAACCAATTAAGAAGATTTGATCGTAGTCTGTGTTAGTGATCCTAGACACTCAGCACCCCTTCAAATCGTCTCTCCTCAAAACTGTAGGCAAGCACAGAGCAGAGTTGTTTCTGCTGCTCAGCAACTATGGCAGGGCCTTTAGGCTCACTAATCCTCTCAAGTGAGTCGCTAAAGAAAAGTTAAAAATAATTCTTACATTCGTTAGCACGTATTGACTCTAGTACAGTAAACTGCGTTTGCTGCAGCTATCTGTACTACACTTCTAAAACACTCCTATGGAGTGCATAAGTAGGGCCTTGGGTCATTATCTGTATTTCCTATTGTGGGCTTTGGTAGCTTGAAAACATCTCACTGAAGCATGAAACACAGTTATTTAGTCAGTCACAGGATATCTTGTCTTAACTTTCCCTATTAAAAGGGAAGCCTCGGAAGGAGATGAAATCACACGAAAGAGAATGTGCACAAGGGAAGTTATCTAGTATCACATACGATTATTAGATAAACACATGAAGAACAGGGGCATGGCTATTTTTGTTGGCTTTCCTCGCCCCGTTCACCATCTATCTAATTAGCTTAGGTCCAGTGGGCGGGCTTGTTGCACGGGATACAAACAAACACACACCGCATGCACACTTTACAAAACAGACACAACTATAAATCAGCACTATTAAAACTTTCACTACCCAGCCCCACCTACCTCATTTATCTCTTTCTGTCTTGTTAGAGCAGTTCTAGCTCTCATTCCCCTCCCCCGCTATCTGCTGATTTATGAAGATTCTTAAAAATGTTCCCTTGAGTCCTTCACATCAGAAATACGTACTCTGTCCAAGCAGAACAGAGACAGCAAAAGCCCTCCGCTTTCACAAAAAATCTATCCAGATATTTGATAGCTTAGCTGAGGAGTGGGGCAAAAACCTGACAGACATATTATCATTATTGTCTCTGCTGGCAACATCACAGACTCTTGAAAATGTGTCTGCAGCAGTCGGGGGTGAACTGGTGCTCTTTCTGTCTCTCACCCCCTTGTGCTCCCTTGTGTTCACACTGTTGCCTCAAAAAGATCCATGTCTGCTGGGGCTCCTGGACGTCAGCCAACCAAGCATAACATCTCACTGGACAGATAAACCATTCCATACCGATGAAACAAAGCGCTTATCTACTCAAGAAAAATGCAGCATTTCATCATCAAAAAGTCTGTATATTGTCTGCTATCTCCTGCCCATGGTGGGAAAAAACAATTGCTGAAATCATACTAAAGTAAAAGGACAAATCTTTTGGGGTTTTTTTCAAATTTATTTCAAGGCAATATTTTCTTAAAGTCTAAGGTTTTATGTATGAGGACATAATAAAAATCATCTGGTCCTTAGCAGGTCTTAAAATGAGGTAAGTACGACTTCCGATGAACTACAAAACATGAAATATTACACCATGTCATTATTTATTTAACAAAAAATAAGCCAAAATGCCGAAGCAGTGTGTGAAAAACTAAGTATAACTTTACTGCTTCAATAGGAATTAACAGGGTAAGCAGCAGCCAGGTGCTGCTAATCAAATGATTGATCAATTGATCATCAGCAAGTGTGACCACCTCTATAAAAGTAGAAGTTTTGGCAGCTTGCTGGTCTGGAGCGTTCAGCAGGAAAGACATCAGCAATGATCTTAGAGAAGCAACTGTTGCTGCCCATCAGTCTGGGAAGGGTTATGAGGCCATTTCTGAACAATTTGAAGTAAATGGACTGGTACTTATATAGCGCTTTTCTACTCAGTTTTGAGTACTCAAAGCGCTTTATACTACATGCCACATTCACCCAGTCACACGTACATTCATACAGCACATTCACATGAATGCATCGGGGGCAACCTGGGGTTCAATATGTTGCCCAAGGATACTTCGGCATGCAGACTAGGGGAGCCAGGGATCAAACCGCTGACCTTCCAATTAGTAGACGACTCGCTCTACCTCCTGAGCCACAGCCAACCCGAAGTCCATCATTCTACAGTGAGAAAGGTTATTCACAAGTGGAAGACATTCAAGACAGCTGCCAATCTTCCCAGGAGTGGATGTCCCAGCAAATTCACCCCAAGGTCAGACTGTGCAGTGCTCAGGGAAATTGCAAAAAACTGAAGAGCTACATCTCAGACTCTACAGGCCTCAGCTAGCATGTTAAATGTTAAAGTTCATGACAGTACAATTAGAAAAAGACTGAACAAGTATGGCTTGTTTGGAAGGGTTGCCAGGAGAAAGCCTCTTCTCTGTAAAAAGAACATGGCAGCACAGCTTAGGTTTGCAAAGTTACATCTGAACAAACCACAAGACAACAATGTCCTTTGGACAGATGAGACCAAAGTGGAGATGTTTGTTAAATAAATAATGACATGTAATGTGTCATGTGTTGCTGTTCATCTGAGGTCGTATTTACCTCATTTTAAGACCTGCTAAGGACTAGATGATTTTTATTATCTCCTAATATATAAAACCTTAGAAATGACAGAGGGTATACTTTCTTTTTACCATGACTGTATGTGTCAGCTGTTATTAGTTGCTCTAAAGAATACTTGTGCCTTTATTGATCAACTTGACAAACAACATCTCAGCGTAAGAAATGATTCATCCAATCCAAAGCTGTTTAACTGAATAATAGGGATGCACTGATATATTGGCTGGACACTGGTATTGGCCAATATTGGCCAATTATTTGTTGACTGAAATGGGCCTATCGCCAAAAAAGATTACATTTATAAATGTCAGCGGCTGATGTTTACTTGATGTTTCACATCAACATAGTGCTGGCAAAATGTTTAAAGATAGTCTGATGAAGAGCTGAAAGATTTGAAAACAGTGAAGTTATTTTTAAAATGAAGGTTTCTTTGTGGCACAAAAGGGAGAATAAATAAGAACAAAACCATAATAAACAAACAGAAACAATATCAGTATCTGCATTGGCTACAGGCCAAATTTACATTTCAAACATCGACCCAGAATTTTGCAATCAGTGCATCCCTCTTCTTAATGTAGCCGAACAACTGGTCAAATTACACGTGTAATATGAGCTCATACAAATGAACACCCAGCATAATTTAGCTATGCAGTAAATACAAACTACACTAGCTACACAAAGACCAGATACACAAATTAGTGTTAGACTAGCTGGTGAAATTGTGTCAGATATCTTCCACAAGAGTTAGCTGAGTTGTTGTCTGGACACAAACAACTGTGTCATGTTCCCTATATCATTTTTAAAAGGTAAGAAATCAATGTTGAGTTTACAGCTTTGTTCAGCTGCAGCCACTTAACACCGTCTCAGTTTACTTATTGTTTCAGCAGTTTGAGTTTTTAAATTTACAACCATCTCGGTCAAAAATTCTTCTGTTATGTTTCCCTGGACTGTTTTTCTAGAGTATCCTTGGCGTTCCCATGCAGGCTTGTTGCCTGGACACAAAACACCAATAAACTAAATAAACAAATGACTCCCTGGATAAAGATATCCATTACATTTGGTTAACTCATGCTGTAAAGTCTCATATTAGCTTCAGCTTGGGATCACTTCATGGCCAGTAGGAGAAACAATGGCAGTGGCCCGTAATCATCAATGAACGTGAAAGAAAGAATCTGAAACTACCCTTTATTGAATTTCTGAAAGACTACTTGATTCTGAATAAAGCCACCCAAATGAAATTCATTAAAACGGCCTTCTCCTCTAATATATTTTTATTTAATTCTGGATGAAGAGTTGATCAAAACACGGCCCAAGATCCAGATTTATTACAGCAGCTCCCCCAGTCTTGCTTTGTAGGGAAGCTGACAGGCATTGTCCTTTGATCCAGTCTAATCTTCATACTTCAGTTTGTGTAAACTGTGTCAACCAATTTGATTGCTTACAGAATATTTAGTGAATATGCCCCCCCACTCTGAGTCATTCCATGAAGTGTTTACCTTTTGTCATTTCACTACCGTGACTGAGTTGCTTCTGTGTGCGAAATATTTGAAAGGATTCAAATCAAATCCTGAGCCGTCAGATGAAAGACGATCATGTCAGAGAAAGAAGATTAAAGCGTCTCTGTGCCAGTCCCTTTTTGAAAGAGTGACAGACTCCTTTCCCTTCATCCATTCTGCACTCTTTGGAGAAAGAAAAATAGCATGGGAAATTTAAAAAGAAATGCTTCTGTCATGGCACAAATGACTGTGATGACTTCAGTGGCAGGGTTTATTTGATTTGTCAATTCTAAGTGCTCCGTAAAATATTAACAAAAGTGAGTTTTGAGAGGAAAACTTTAGAAATTCCTGATGGAATTTAGATGGAAATATGGTGAAGCAGTAATGAGGCAATTCAGTGGTACTGTGGTGATTTATAACTTTCTCTTTCTGCAAATATAAAACACCTACACAGAGCATTTGTTACAGGAAACAAAAGACAAAGAGTAGAGGAAGCTTGCCTGAACACTGTTGTTGGAGTGTCATAGTTTGAGCGTGCTTATAACACCGTTTTGCGTATTTCCAGTGCGTATGTCAGCTGTGCAGATGTGTGTTCGTTTTATTTTTCCACTTACATCTCCATAACTCCAAAACAACCAAGGAAAGGACAGTGACCACAATGTCAAATGTTTAGTTCAGGGTTCACAGACGGGGTTCACATTACAGTTCAGCTAAGGGTAAAGTATTTAGTGGTTAGCATTAGGTTAGAGACTGGAAATGAAGCTAAGTCAGCTGAATCTGATCATAAGTCTAAAATTACAAGTGCTGTGAATACATGAATGCTCTCAGAGAGAGAGAGGAAGAAAAATGTTAGGGAAATTATCTTAGGGAAAAACATAATCCATCCACACAACCGGTGCCTATGACCTTTTACCTGAACTGAGATAATTCATGATTTCTGCCTCTACAAGGGGTGAGTTTATTGTGAATAACTGGAATTTTAAAAAAAATGCAACTCAATATTTATAATCAAATCAAACTGAAGAGGTTAATAAGGGGCTGCTTTTGGTGAACATATCTCATATTTGTGTATCCTGCTTTTCAGTCATGCCAGCTTAAGTAAAATACTGTCTTAATCCTGCCACAGTCAAGCATGATCCCCCTTATAAAATGTGCAGAACCTCTCCAGATTAAGAGGGTCATGTTAGACTATTTCTAAGACCAATACTTTGCACCATAACACACTGATTTGTGGAGCTTGTCGTGTCCAGTCGTGTGAACAACTGAGTCCAACTCCATGAATGTCTGTCTGGAGAGACCGTCTAATAATACATATTCACAGTGGTCCCAATGTTTAAAGAATATCACCTTTCAACTCTATTTTATAATGGCCCATTTTCCACTCGGTCTGGAAGTGTGGCCTTTCAGGTCAGGTATAAACATTTTTAACTTCCGTCGTTGGACGGCCCATCTTAGGAACTAGTTTTGACAGACCGTAGTGGCACTTAGGAGTTTTCTGGTTAACCTCTCTGCCACCATCTGCACTAAGATTGTTTAAATTTCCAATGTGAGCTGCTTCACAAAGCAACAGGTTGGTACTGACAAGTTTAAAGAGATGCAAACACAATGACCAACCACAACATTAAAACCAGGTGACAGGCCAAATTAATAACATCGATCATCCTGTCACAATCTAATCTGCAGGGAAACCTTGGGTCCTGGCATTCATGTGGATGTTAATTTGATACGTACCAACCATCTAAACATTACTGGGAAGTCAGAATTAATGATTTTAATTAAGAAGGTAAAATAAATTATGCCCACTACAGAGGTGAATACACTGAGTGGTTAACCTGGATACAACACAATAGCATAACAGTGGTGATGTTTTCTATCATTCCTTTGTCATTAGCACACTGTAAAAATGAAAGGTAGGTTTCACTATTTTGTTTAAGGCTTCAGCTTCAGCTTTGCATTTTCTTTGTTTGTCAGTGTTTTGTTTTTATGTAAATCTTGTGTATTTCCAGCAGAAAGGGAAGAGCAGAGAGTTGTGTCCTGTCTGAGCTCATTTTCATTTTACTGGGACAGCATCCAAACAAAAAAACATCACAATAAAATAGCTAACTTATAAGATTAGTCACGCAGAGAACAGTTTTATTCAATATATTTTTGAGACTAAAAAAAAATCAGTCTTTCAGAAACTATCATATTAAAAATCATGAACATATTTTCCGAACGGGGGTCCGTCTTAATTGAAATGGATGTAAACAAACTAAAAAAGAAGCTGTCCATACAAAGTCCGTTTTGCACTTCTAAGCCGTTTATAAACCCTAGTAAACCACAATATACCTAAGAGGTCACCAAAGACTAACTATCTGAATATCCTTACATAGATTTAAATTTATTTTAACAAAAGAAAGTAAGTTGCCAGCCAGCTGCCGTCTCCAACTCACATTTCTCCGGCTGCACAGCCATCCTCAAACATACCACTTCCTAACAGCGCTGCTATGCTTTAGTTTAAACAAAGATTATCACGTTTACACACCGCCCAGCTTCCGGTAATCCTATAATAAATTTGATATCATGTCATTACAAGCCCACATATCAAACAATTTATATAACAATAAAACTGGGTGAAGTATTTTATGATCTACCGAACGAATAAAATTACAAGCAAATTGACACACACTTTTGTATTGTTTGTTGTAAGGGACAATAAACTTCTCACTCTCCTTCACATATCTGTGTTAAATAAAACGCACGAGTACTATAGGGGTGTTTCTCCTTTGGCCCTGAACGGTTTAACAGAAGTGCATCTCAACCCATTTCTTTCACATTGTTCTGGCACGATGCATCTATTTCTTTACGTATTAGGATCTTGTGATATTTTCCAAACGCAAGTCAAAGTTTAGCCCTAAAACATTCCAGTGCCTTGATTATAAATGAAGCCACAGTGTGTGGGACTCACCTATAATGAACCACAGGAGCGCCTGTTTCTGCAGAGCTGTGCCGGTTTGCGAGCCCATCCTGTCGCTCTCAAAATGATCCACTGAGTGAAGTTTTGAGGGGGGACGTGAAGGGAACGGCAGCTAACAAGAGCTCAACGAGTAATTGGTAGCATCATAAGTGACTGCTGGTTAAGAAACCCATGTAATGCCGCCGCACGGTCAATCAGCCACAACAAACCCGCTACTGTATCACCCTGCGCAAACTGCTCGTGGAGAGCCAAGACTGGTCCTTGTTCCTGCTGTAGGCTACATCAACTCCCCCGAGTCCTCCTGTCACCGATCGTAAATCATCCAGACGTGAAACATAATGAGTCGTAAAGTTGGAACTCTCTTTCCAACAAGCCGTGCTGAGGTTTGAAGAAATCCGAAAAGCGTGATTGGAAGTGTGCAGTGTTTGAAACGGTCCTGTGCGCAACGGGACGCACCAGTATGGAACCAGTGGAGCTGAGCGACTGTGTCAGGGTTCACTGCTTCCCCCGAGGACACGGGTGCCGGTTAGCGACGGGGACACGGGACAGACCCAAACAGTGCAGGAAAAGGAAGCGGGGGTGACTTGGAAGAGGGAGGAGGGAGGCGCTGGACTTCTTTTCGTACTCTTTCATTGGTTACATTAGCGCGCCCAGAAGTCCGTGATTAGGAAGAAAAATCGCTTTAAATAAACAATAAATTATATATGCAAATAATAAAACAAAAGTTAAGAGAGAGAAAGAGAGCTTAATCTAACATATCAAAAACTGTTAGGAGACCACATGCAATTAAATAGAGGTGAATAAAATCTCCATTAACAACACAGAGGCGGGCATCAAACTGCAGATTCTAGATTCCCTTCAGAAATATTTTTAATGCTTCAACAAGAGCTGCATCGAGTGAGCTTTACAGTCAAGAAATAAGACATCTACAGCACCACAAAGACCTTTTGTGAAAATATAATTTCGTGGTTGCACATACTATTGAGGCTGAAGAACAGAATATGTATCGCTTGCGATGCTGGAAGGGCAGTGCAGTCCACCTGTGGTGTGGCGATGCGGACAGGTGCAGTGTTGGATTTGCGTGCTGGTTCAGGAGTCAAGGGCTCAGAGCAGTTGTCCAACACCTCCATCTACTGGTCATATGGAGTGTTACAGAGCCAAATTACATAAAATATCTGGTAACGCCCCAACCCTTAATAGGTTAAGTGGCTGATATAATTATTCAGTGTTTTTTTTTTTTTCTTTTTGTATGTTTGTTTGTTTGTTGTTTGTTTTTTCAGATAATACATCTGATTCAGGGTGTCCTTTTTTGTATAAGTATAAATCAAATTAGATATTGTGTGGTTTTAATTATTTTACTTTTTCTATAAATAAGGTGTTTTAAGGTGTACAAATAAAAATTCATGAGTTTAGCTTGAGCAGGAATTAAAAAAAACAATAGAATTCATAGAAGTCACTTCACTATATTTCAATCCCACAGTCTCCCACATCCATACTCTTAAAGCCTGGCTTCCCTCTAATGTTTCCTCTGGTTTCCTTATTTTTCAGAGAACATTTTCCTATGTAGCTTTCATTTCTAAAATATTAGCAATAATTAATATAATATTCTGAAACAGTAGAAGCATAAATGTACACGAGACATATACAAAATGACCTAATAATGTATTTCCTTTGTTATAAAAGCATCACACTCTATGGAAAGTCATTTTCAAACATATTTGAAGGGTTTTTTTTTCACCTAATGAAGCTGAAAATAGAATTTTTTATGCCTTTTGAAGTGTACCAAAGGTGTTTTTCTTTGACTGCACTTTGCTTTGAGACCAATGTCAAAAGGCGCACTCATTTATATCAAAAGGTCTAAAGATGACACATTTATACAGGCTTTTATGTTATTCCCCATCAAATGCCTTAGTGTGGCTCTGTAAAGTCATGATACCAGAACTACAGAAGAAGCTCACAGACAATTTAAATTTGGAAAGTGGCTGAAAGGAAACCTGAGCCGGTCAAATCATCTCCCACTGACAGAGTCAGGACCCGAGGAAGAGAGCAATTTTCTCACTGCAGGCTTCACAAATAAGGCCAGACAGGAGGATAAAAAGGACAGAAAAAAGTCATGCACAAGGTCAACAATGCTATTGCTATGCTGCCAGTGCAGGGATTTAAAAAGGAGGCAACTGAGCTCAAATGCATTAATTGCACAAAAAAAAGGTGATCAGTCTGTTTAACTGAAACTCTCAAAAGGTCCGGAGGAAATTACACTACAGTGCAAAACTTCAGTAAAAAATGAAACTGAGAAGACAAAGAAATTGTGACTGGCACTGGCTGTTCTTCTTATCCAGAGATTATAAGAGGAAAGAGGGGTTAGAAACATGGTCCTTGAATATATTAGTGCATCAAATTCTGACAAATATTACCAACAAAATCATCACACCCAGCCACTCTTAAACAGAATCAAAGTCAGAAGGGACAATGAAGAGGTTCCAAGAAGAAGCTTAAAAGCAAGGCTTCCCAAACTAGCAAAAAATTATTTAAATACGACCTGCTTATGGCTGAAGATGAAACAGTGTAGACTGTAAACTGCAGAAGAATCACAGCCTCTGACAGTCACCTATTACTCTGCTGTTTTTGTGTGTCAGGCAAATGCAAACGGGAAAATAACAGCAAAGAAGGAAGAATGAGGGAGGTTTCAAATTGTTCCATCCAGTTTGCTACTGAAACTGAAACCAACACAAAGCTGCATCTACAAGTCTAAACAAATCCACCACCAAACTTTTCACTAGAGACATTCTCACTGTGTGGAGAAGTAATGCAGTGTTCAATTAAGTCATAGTTTGGTGTGACTGTCAGTAAGGAAGATCACACCTGGCCATTCAGCCGTGATTATAGGTGTTCTCTGACTTTCTAAAGGCTCACCTCCCCCATGTACATGAAGACATGGCCTAAAGCCTCATTAAGAGAATGCATAAATCATACTTTATCATATTAGTAGTAAAAAGGCCGCATTTATTATATATATATGTACATATGTTTATTCTACTTGCAGGTTGTTCCAGAATCCTTGTAGGTTGAGTTGAGCTTAATGAACTAAATGATTTCTTGTACAGTATATTTTCCCCTTTCTCCTGGTCAAAGCTAACATCGGGTAAAAACAAAGCTGGTTCCCTTTAAAGACTGAGCAAACATTACTACATGCATAGTCTGAAGTCTTTCAAGTCAAAATGCATCAAGTGCTATTTACAAAAATCATATTCCAGGTTTCACTTTGGTTTAATGTGTCAGTCAGCAAACAGCCTGAAAGCATTTAAAGCCACAGCCTGCCAGCTTGTCTGTCTGACTGTCTCCAAGGTAACCAAATGTAAACCTACAGCAGAAGGCATGCAGGACAAAAAAGAAGAAAGTAGAGGAAACACTAGAGTGGAGCGTGTGTTGAAAAGGATCAAAGGTTCACTTGTCAAATGTCCACAGAAGGTGTGAGAAGATATACGAATGGATTCAAACAAATAAAACGACAGTAAGTAAAGA
This sequence comes from Paratilapia polleni, assembly GCA_015106735.1. Lineage (NCBI taxonomy): Eukaryota > Metazoa > Chordata > Actinopteri > Cichliformes > Cichlidae > Paratilapia > Paratilapia polleni. The sequence continues at coordinate 23,836 of VUQI01042770.1, read as the reverse complement.
ACAGTTCATTTCAGCATTCCACTGTAATTTATCATCTTCTTCACAGTCACCAGTGATGAGTGCCAATTACAACCATTTAATGTCAGGAAATTTCACTTACAACTCCTACAAGGCACTTTTCTATTGTATTTTTAAATTAGCTTGCTTTTAGCATTGATTTTAGACACTTCAGCCATTTTGAGTGTTGCTTTTGTCAAACATTAAACCAGAGGGAATTCAGTCCTCATAGACAGATTTCTATTTTGGATATACATGCACACACACTTCAAAAAATCTGCATGCGGGCGGTTGACAAATACTGTACATTAACTGACACTTAAAAACAACCTTATAGGTATATAAATTCACAGTATATTGGGGGGAGTGTTATCCATCCATGCACATGCTCATATAAGTATATAATTTGGATCCTATCTGAGTTGTGAAGGTTTTTACTGAGGGGTTTGGTTATATATCATTCAAAGCCTGATTTCAGAACCTAAAATCATGGCAACTTCTGGCTGTTGACAGTATTTTCTCATTTACAGAATTAGATATGAAAACCATAGACTCTAATATGTTAAGAAGATGACACAAGAATTTTGAACATGGCTCTATCTATTCTGGAAAAATATGTAAATTAGTGCATAGTTTAATAGATAGCGCCCAATTTGCATTCAAACATGAAATGACAGTATCATTCTGATATCTGTTCATTTAAATTTTCATCATATTCACCTGCACTGTCTTCATTTTATGCAGGGGTGTCAAACATGCAGCCCAGGCCCAAAGGTTTCAGTTTGGTCAGTACTCTGAGTTGAATGATGAAATGAACTGATATTCCAGGTGTGGTGATGCATTACTACAAAGGCATGAACATGTACAGACAGTTAAAAGTATTTCCAGATCGACACAAGTTGAAATACTGTTATTTAGTTCCAAAGCTGCTACATGTAAAGTTTTTGTGCCTTTCCCCTGTGATCTGCAAACTCTAATATACATTTATGTGGGGGAAAAAACAGAGACATGTTGTTATAAAATATATTTAACAAGAAAAAAAATACCTTCTCTTGTTTGATAAAGTTGTGGTGGCTTTCATGTGATATTTCACTGGACCAGCCCACTTGATGAACTTAAATGAGTATGACACCCCTGCCTTAATATATCACTAGCAGTAATGATGAGAGATAATATTTCATACCCTGCCCTGTGTGCTGTCTCTGCAGGGAGCAGTAGATCACTAGAGACTTACATCACAAGGTTAATATCACAATAATAATCACACAAACATGCAGACTGCCAAAGACACCCAGCTGAAAGTACTTTGTAATATATATCGTTGCTGTGTTTACAATAATTTTCCACTCTCATTTTTTTTTCTCTAAATAACAAAAAAAAGAACCAGTCTGCTCTGACTCACAGCTCAGACACTACACTTTTCTTTGGCTTGTGTTCACACAGGTCTGACTGGGAGGCTGTGAACTATGGAGGGGTGTAAGAAGAGAGAGAGTGATGATGGGATCAAGAAAGGAGAGCTGAAGGAAGACGTGGTTTTGGTAGTGAGTCCTGGACCAGAAGCGGAGGAGGTGAACATATCCAGCATCAAGGAGGAACAAGGATGCACTCCCCTTATCACTGCCTGCCGCAATGGCACGACTGAGGTAACTGAGAGAATTTGGCATGTGGTCTATTGTAACCATGGTTTAGCTTTGGTAACCTAGGTATTAGAAATCCAGCACTGGAAAATTCCAGATCAATGTGTTCTGTTGGGTGGACAAAAACAGTTCTGTCACATAACACATCATATTTTTTCCTTTCAGTAACAACAATGTGCTGTGATCACGTGAGATTATGTGAATAGACTTTTCCACTTTATGTAACTCCTCTTCATCCTCTAGGGGAGACATGTTCAAAACAAGCATATGACTTACAGAACGTCAGGAGAGACACTCCCTCCATGTGTCTCCCCAGAGAAAGGAGATAAGTTACTATATTACAACTCCATCATAAGACGTTTTCTTAAAATACACACATTCACAAGGTATTTCAAAAAGAAAAAAAATAGCAGAATAAAATGAGCATCAGCAGTCATTTTACTGACAGAAATTACAAATCTACATAGCCTCATTTTATCAATAAATACAATCTATTTCACTTCATAAAATTATTTATTTTAATATCTGATAACAGTCGACTAAATTTGCTTATAGATTCATTCAGTGTTTTTGTATGTGGTGGGTTTAACAGGTGGTTCAGCAGCTGCTGAAGACTGAGGCCGATCTGACTTTGTGCAACTTCAGCCAGCAGACAGCGCTCCACGTAAGCCCACCTGAGCTGCAGGAAAAAATGGTGAGGTGGATGTCAAGGCCTCATCTGCCCACCCAGGCACAGCTACTGCAGGCTGCCTGGCAGGGAGACCTGCACTCCTTACAGCACCTGCTGGTAAGTTTACCTCACACACAGACTCCCACTTGAGTGTTAGAGGATTTCCCAGATGAGTAAAGACAAAACAACAAGGGCAACAATGTTTTCCTATTACAAAAACACATCTAGGTATCCTCTTTATGCGTTTAAGTAATGCATACTTTTTAACTTTGATCTGATTTATTAACAGCAGTGGTTAAACAGTGGTGAAACCAAAGACTGTTTTGATTCCTTCACTGAAAATGTTTCAAACCTCTAAAATCATGAAAAAAAAATAAGTATTTAATATTGTAATAATAATGCCAAGAGTGTGCACATTTAATTTGGTGGTTGTTTGGTGCAACTAAACAGGAAATGCATTCCTGAATTATAATCAGCTCAGAGCAACAAAGAGGCCTGCCACTGTTATTGTGTCCTTTGGTGACTTTGTGTTACTGGAAATGTGATACTTATCCTCAGGTGCCTTTGTGAAATGAGTGTAAATAGCCTACACTATTTAGATATTGTGTGGCTACATGCTTTTCCTCTGACAACTGAATGCATTGCTGTAGCACAAGATTTTTTAAGAGTTAAATATATGAACTGAATAAATTTCACAATATTTTATATCATCTTGGTTCTTGCTACAGGTGATGAAAACAAGGGTTTTAGGTATTTCACATGCAAGAATTTTTTTTCAGCTTTAATCTTTTGCTGCTGATTATAAACTCATAATTTCTTTTCCCCAAACTCAAACTTTCATTGTTCCAAATAAATTACAGCTCACTGAATGTAAGGTAATTTACAGGATCTGTGCCCTGCAGCCTCATTTGAGACTTCATCACTTTGATACCCCACCCTAAGAGCAGTTTAATAAGGAGAGATCATTTGGAAAAGAAAAAGGGCAACATTTATTAAAAAAATGTGAACATGCAAAATTAAGTATTTTTGTGGTGGTTAGACTGTGATGAGAAGGGACACCGTGGAGCATTATTTGAGACAAATGTAAGAGATACGGAGTCTAGAAGTTGGCAAGAGTGGAGAAGAGTAAGCAGATGGCTGGTGAATATTTTGGATGAGACGCCATAGACAACCTCGATGAGGTGAAGATGGGGAGAAAGAGGGCTGCACGACAGACAGCCTGAAATTATATATTCATATCTTCACATGACTGGACATGGCTGACACTATAGCCTGATACTTGTTAGATCATGTGGATGTCAATATAATTACGCCACAGCTTCCTCAGCCATATGGAGCAGCAGTTTAATTAAGGAATTTCTCCTGTCAAATATAACTCTATAACTTTTTGCTTTAAGTGTTATTCCTGTATGTGTTTGTGTGTGTTTGCATGTATCAGTTTCTGACTGACAGGGTGGACGTGGATGTTCCAAACAGTGACGGTGTGACAGCTGTGATGCTTGCTGTCAGGGATATTGACCTGTTTGAGGACTTAGGAGCACATTTGCCATGGGAGCACAAACCTGTGGAGGTGATCAAGGAACTGCTAGGACTTTCTGCGTAAGAAAGCACATGTTGGTGCATATACTTATATATAGGTTACAGACAAACATGTCAAAGGAACTTTAGGTGGCTTTTTTTCATAAATAAATACATTGATTTTGTACAGTTTTCACTATCTAAAGTTTACTGGGGTAAAAAAATTTCCACTTAGAGTTGTTTGATCTGCCTTTTAACTTCTCAATCAGTGATCTGATGATACGAGACCACAATGGCTGCTCTGCTCTTCACTATGCCGCAAATACCAACAGCTTTCTGACAGAAGAGATCATTCATATTCTGATGGAGGCTCTAAATCAAAAAGGTACACATATCCATGCACACGCATACACTTCAGCTCCCATCTGAACATCAAGAGCAGGGTTTATAGACGTGCAATTTTATGAGAAAAGTCACTCATACTGTTGAACTCACAAAGAAGAACCCAACCAAACATGGGTGAATCTTTACACCTTAACCTTGTTTCAGTCTCATCTTTTGCAATCAGTGTTCATTATCTGATTCAGCTAGAAGCTACTTCAGCAATAAAGCTCTGAATAATTGGCTATACACTGATTAGCCAAACCAGGTGAAGTGAATGCCACTGATGATCTTGTTACAATGAATAGTTCTGCTGGAAATCATTGGGTCTTGGCATTCATGTGGATTTTATTTTAACTTTTACCTCCAACCTACACGGTGTTGCAGACCTCGCACACTCCCCATGGCAACAGCATTCCCTGATGGCAATGGTCTCCTGTTTCAATAGAGAATGCCCCCACTATACTGCACAAACTCCCCAGGAATGGTTTAAGAGGTATGAAAAAGTGCACAAGAGATTGACCCAGTTTCAAAACTCCCCACATTAAGCATCCATAGGAAGCACCTGAACCAATCTAATCCATGGAGACCCCTGCCCCCACACCAACAGGATCCATAGGATCAGGATGCCAACACTCAGACACCACAGGATAGCCACAGAGGACTCTTGTCAAAGCCTTGATGGGTTAGAGCTGTTTCAGCTGTGTAATTGGGACCTACAGAATATTGGACAAGTGGTTTTAATATTGTGGTTGACTGATATATACTGCTGCAGCCGTAAATGTCAGATAAACAAAATCAGCTCTAGCTTTTCAACACAGAAGAAGTTAGCTGCTAAATAGCTAGATATTGCCCTCAATATCTGGCTATTTGTTTGATGGAGTGATGTGCAGTTGATGGAGACCAAAAAGAGAGATAAAAGATTAAAAGGAAATAAATGCCCCTGCTCCGTGGTTACTGGATGAATAATTAGCTTTAATAATGTACAGTTGTGGGAAAGTTATGCAATTCCTTATTTCAACAGCGAATTTAATCTGCTTTGGGAAAGTACGGATTATCGGTTCATGTTCTTTCAGAAAGATTCGAATCTGATTACGTAGTCTACAAAAGTTTTTGTAAGATGAAAATGACCCCATCTATAAGCCGTACACTTTAACACTATTTTCCAGCACTAGTGTGTGTGCTGTTATACGCTGTTTGCTTCTATATAGACACAATACATGAGCTAGAACAAGTTACAACTAACGTAACAAATCAGTTATTACCCCTGTTTATTATTTTTTGTATCATTGCCTGTACCCTTAATGTCGAATGCTACTTGCTCACTTCCTCATCGACACTTTGGTTAGTGATTTATTGATCAGTTACTTATTAAACTTATCAAATTAATGCAAAGTGAGCATGTGCATATGTCCAAAATATAAAGATATCCACATATTCTCGACTGTGCGTATGCACACACACTTTCTTCCTGGCTTTCTCACACGCATACAAATAAACAGCATACCACATTCATTCATAATCCTGTTTTTCAGAGTAGAACTTGCACTCAAAGCCTGCACTTAGGTGGGAAGGTATAAGAAAGACTTGTTTGTTAATGTATGACGGACCACTCTGCTGAGACCCTTTATGAGTGTATGGGTCAGAGTCTGTGTCAAGGATGGCAAAACTGAAACCATGTGACAGAGAGAGGATGGATCAATAGAGATGAAAAAACTGAAGGTAAAAAAGAACTTGTTTTCACATTTTTTTACTGCTTCTAATCCATCACCTTGTGTAAACAGGTCAGGGTGCAGGGGTGTGGACCCAAACAGGGATTTGGAGAATTTCTTCAGGAGGGTAAAAAGTGAACTTTCTTCTTTACATTTCAGCACCAGCTAGAAAGGCTAAAATGTTTTTCTGATTTTGTGCAGGTGGCATTCCTGTTTCACCACTGGCTCATGAAAAACACTCACAAACACAGGATTTGGTCTCAGAGTTTGGAGATTCAGACATAGAGACTGACATCGAGAGCTTTTATCCTAACCATCTGAGAGCAGCCTCCCCCATGCAGACACCAACCCATCAAGATCACTTTCTTCTATACAGCCACACCAGGGTAAGTTTTAAATCTGCAACGTGACCTGGATAATGTGTGTTTTTGAGTGCAGAATGGTCTGTGAGGTTTACTGATAGCCACAGTTAACAAATACACAGAGAGACTGGCAATGTGTAGTCACCAAGAAGACAAATATGTGGGCCAGTAATTGGCTCTCTGAGTGTGTACATGTTTGTGTGTGTGTGTGTGTGGCATGCTCTTTGTAGCCTACACCTAGCTGCCATACTGCACTATTGTGGGTGTTCTTGTAGAAGGAGTAGACAAGGAGGCAGCTGCTTAGCTGAAGGGGAAGAACAGGTGGTTTACAGGGAAGAGCTATAGTGTATGTATGTATTCCAGAGCCAATCTGACACACAGGTGTAATATGTGTGTGTGCAGTACATTTACAGTACTAAAACTTGAAAAAAAAAATCTCTAAAAGTATTCTAAAATAAACTAAATAAAACCCAGTCATTGTAACTGTTGTAATAGAGGGTGAGTCTATAACAGCATGTTAGGCTCATTGTAGGTTGGAAAAAAAAATACAGAGCTGGCAGAAAAGTTTATATATGTCATAAACTGAAAGAAAAAAAACTATTCACATTTGGCAGCCAATTCCATCTGAAAGATCTTTTACCAGCCTCATTTTTAAGACTGGAGCATGTATTGATTACCTCACCTTCTTGGTTCCAGGAAGTGCCAGAGTCTCCAGGAAGCCCCCCCCTATCTGACCATCATAAAGACCTCAGCCAAGGTAAGGGCTCTTTCAAGGATTTCAGAGGTTTTAGTGGTGTTTACTTGGTGGACTTGGTGAAAATGAAGCAGAATTCCCTTTGTAGACTTTTTAGATAAGGGTAAAATTGGTGCCCTAGTTCCAAAGGGTTAAAGACAAAGTTAACATTAACCAGCAATCAAAATGCCTTTTGGTGCTTAGGTCTTAGATCTTGGATGGCAGCTAAGACATCAGATTTTGAAAAAGGAACATAATGATCAGCATCCCAAACAGGCCATGAGATCAAATCACCTTCTAAAAGGAGGGGGTTGAGAGGGGTGTGACTAGATAGGAGGGGTCTCACACACAACCTCAGGCAGCATGGTTTGGACACACTGAGAGAAAGAGAGAGTGTTAGATGGGACAGCAAAAGCTACTACAGCGAGAAATGGCAATTTAGAAAAAATGCTGAGTACAAAAACAGAATAAAGGTGTAATATTTAGGGTCTTAACCTGTGTGGAGATATAAATGATTCTCTAAAGTGGCCTCATCATGGGATCAATGTGGACCAACATGCTTAGAAACAGGTAATACCTACTGTTTCCTCTATAATGAGCATTAATATGTTATATATGAATGCTGTGGTGCTGTGCATTTAATGTAGAAAAAAGAAAATGTGATCTTACGAATGTAAGTTTTACTTATCAAAAAAAGTTTATGTTTGTATGGTTTAAGGTTCATTGTAGAGTTATGATGTGGCTGTACAGTTTAGAAACCCCCAAATGTTTGCCCGCTGACTGTTACAGGTGATACAACATGGGAATTCTGTTTTTGTACCATTAACAGACAGTTTGGCTTCTGTCAAAACAGAAATATGGTGTATGGTGAAGGAGTTTCAACTTGGCCTTTTTACTACGAAGACTGAAAGAATAAAAATGGCATAGGACAAGTGGGTGTAACACTGTGTGTTTGTGTGTGTGTCTGGAGCAGATAAGGGGATCCCCCCCTGTTTCCAAGACACCATGGAAACACTGACAGACATCAGAGAAGCCTATCAGGATGCAGGCAGGGGAAGCAGGTGGGCATGGTGAAATCTCACAATCTCTCTCTCACACATACACACATTGTCATGTGCAGTCTTTTTAAGTGTGTATTAGCTGTATAAGGATAAGAATATAATTTACAAGCTGACGATACTGAGCTGATAGTGCTGACTCCTGTGAACACATCGGCATCTGTTTATACGTAACCACAAACTGTTGTGTACGGACAAACATCTTTGATGTGCATAGTTAACAGCCTGCAGCCGTAACACACTGTCTTGTATATACAGTGTACACTCTCCATAGGCTGGTCAACAAATTCCCCTTACTTTAACACCAACGGTAGAAAAGTGTCGTATCTGGTTACACTCACGGATCTGTACACAGGCACCTGTCACCGTGTCCAGAGGACAACCTGTTCTGCCCAAACAGGTTAGAAACACAGAAACAGGGGGAGAGAGGGCTTTGGTGAATCAGCCCATTGTCTGTTATAAGCAGCTCTCACCACTGAATCAAGTCCAAGCTCTCCAAGGAGAACAAAGGTCTTTGAGCTGGTCTCTAATTTCACAGCGTCAGCTTCCAGAAATGGAGAGAAATGTGAGCAAAGTGAGGCTTTATGTTCAGTTTGAAACAAGGAAACAAGTCTTAAATGTATTTGTAATTTTCTTCCATTAATATTGCTATTTATAATTTCTCACTTGAGCCTCAATAAATAATACTGTCTTATTCTCTGTGACAAGACTAACTGTGTTTTTCTCTGTTTTCCTCAGCCGAGGTGTGTCTCTGCCCAGTTTGCACAACAACAACAGACACTGGGGCCATGCAAATCATACTCTGTCATCTGGTTTGCTGAGTACAGTGACACCCTGTCAGCCAGTACCCCCACCACACAGGTACATACACCAGCTGGTCTCATCTATTACTTAATATCAATCAATAGCATATAGCCAACTTGTTATGCTACTTGTTTCCATCACATCCAGTGGATATAAAAAGTGTACACACCCCTGTTAAAATGCCAGGTTTGTGTGATGTTAAACAATGAGACCACAATAAATAATTTCAAAACTTTTCCCACCTTTAAGGTGACCTATAACCTGTACAACTGAAAAACAAACAAATCTGTTAGGGGAAAAAATATAAAAAATAAAAAAGTATAATAAGCTGGTTGCATAAGTGTTCACAACCTTAAACTAATACTTTGTTGAAGCACCTTTTGATTTAATCACAGCAGTCAGTCTTCTTGGGTGCACACCTGTCATCAATTAAAGAGACTGATTAACCCCAAATAAAGGTCAGCTGTCCTAATAGGATTTTCCTGACATTTACTCAGTTGCTGCTACAGCAAAAGTCATGCTTCGCAGAGAGCTTACAAAGCATCAAAGGGATCTCACTGTTGAAAGGTATCAGTCAGGAGAAGGGTATAAAAAAACAAAAACAAAATATTGTTTTTATTTTTATTTTTTCAGGAGACGAAGAACAAGAAGTGTGGTTGCTGCATCGCCACCCTCTCATGGCTTGCTGTGTGTGGCGGAGCCCAGTCAGCTCAGCCAATCAGCCCCCAGCATCATGGAACCTCTGCTGTGTCCAAACACTATGATGCAGGCCAGAGCACACATCCAGACCCGTATGTTCCCTGTATTAAGCGTTTTATTTTGCTGATGATACTTGATGGTTGTCATTTTAAATTTTTGATCTCTTCCTATCTGCAGGGCTGGGTTCTCAAAATACTGTAAGTGAACAAAGGGTGAGTTTAACTAAATTCCTTCTTATATCAGCTTTACCCATTTGCCCTTTAATACGTCCCTTCTTTTTTTCAGCCACAGTTTTATAATGAATAATTCCTGAATTATTCATTTTCTATAGTTGTCACATGGTCTCCTGCTCCGAACACCTAAGCTCTTGGCACCCCTGGACAACCGGCCCAGAGACAGCACAGCTCTGCCAGTACTAAAGCAACATGTTCCCCTGAAGCCCATCAGTCCCCTTTCTTTAAGAACCAGGCTGAAGAGAGAGAGGTTGTCCTGGGGCAGCTCACGCAAGGGCCCTCCCACCACTAAGGCTGGCAGTGAGGAGAGTGGGTCCAGCAGCAGCCACAGCTCAGTCGACTTGGAGGATGAGGATGCTGACAGAAATCTGATTGTCATTGAGGACAGGATGTTGGAACTTCCAAAGTGTGTGGGTGCCACTGAGGCTGATTTGATTGGGAAGACAAGGCTGCATTTTAAAGTTCAGTCAAAGATCAATCATGTTCCACTGATCCACAGATCAGCACATAACCTGAAGGAAGACCTTATCAATCATACAAGGAATCCTCTCAACACTGAAATAGCTTTGAACTCTCAGAGCCAAGGCAAAGCGACCAGTATGAATTATACAAAAGAGCGTGCTGACAGCAAGCTGTCAAAAGTACATGACTCTGCAAAAAATGGAGACACTATGACTCAGGTTAAAGGCATTTTGAATAATGTAATACCTTTCACATCAGAGTCTAAGGAGGAAAAGTACAATGTGGGGAGCACTACTGAACCTGGGACTGAGATTAGCCATGGAGTTATATTTAATGTGAATGGTGAAGGAAATGAACTGCAGCACGTAAAACAGACAGGGAGAATAATAATAAAGGATTCCTGTGATGAAGAAAATCAGGCAGACAAATCATTTGTTTGCAGTCCAGTGGATGCAAATTTAAATCCCAGTGCTGATGTGGAAAAAACTCAATTCTTTACTGTACTGGTAAACATTTATCAGTCCGATGCAGATCTTAGGAAAGAAGAGAAGATAATTAAAGCCTTAAAGCCTGCACGAGATAAAGAGAAAAGAACCATTGTGAACTGTGAACTGAGAACAAATAATCAAACTAATCAGTCCTTCAACATACTAGCACATAAAGACAGAAGTATTTTAAGTCAGAATAAGTCCAAAAGCAACCTTAAGTACTCCTCATTTAACACTCAAGTCAAAGATAAAACCAGGAAAAGCCCTGAGCTAACAGGTAACAGAGGGGGTAGTGTAACTAAAGCCAAATCAAAGACTAAATCAAAAGGCACTCATTGTAACACCAGCACCCCATCACCACGGAAGAAGGCTAATGATCATTCACAGAGCAAAATAATACATCCTGACAAGATCAGCAGTCAGCACACACAAGGGAGGGAGCTAAGAAGTGCCCAGCAGTTGAGGAGACCCTGTGTAGGAGAAACCCCAAGGTCTAAATCTGCTGTGGACCTCATCACCTACAAAGACATGTTTCAGCAGATACAGAGTCAGGAAGAAGGACCAGCCATCTATGAGATGTTTGCTGGTCCTGTCTATGAAAACCTCAGAGTTTCCCACACCTGCGAGAAACAAAACAAGAAAGGTCCAGTCCAGTGTGCTCCACCGAAGAAGACACAACAGGGCCACAAAGTCAAATGCAGGCATTTGAAATCAGCACAAAGTAAGCTGAGGAGAAACCTGGTGGAGACTACGGTGGCTTCAGCTAAAAGCAAAGCAAAGCCTGTGCCGTGCAAGATAAAAACTCCAATCGCACCTGTCAGGAAGGGCATCCACAAAGCACGGAATAATCCTAAACTAAACGCTGAGTTAGTTCTCGCCAAGGATGTTGACGTTTGCCATAACAGTCAAGACAAAGGTGAAAGTCACTTGTTGTCTACCATAGAGGAGGCCCTTTCTAGATTTGAGTCTGAAATGTTAAAATGTGATGACAAAACTCTCACTACACCATCTTCCTCTCATGCTGTAGATTATAGTCACACATACACAAATATTCAAGAAACAACAGTAAATCCATCAACAGGAAACCAAAACAGACCACTTCCGGAGCCTGTGTTATCACAAAGCCCTCAACAGCCAAAGATAAACACATGGACATCTTCAAGTAGCAGCAGCCACACCTTTATGTCCCCTGTTTACCAGAAGTTTCTGGATGAGGCAGGGGATGGGCCACTTACAGATGATCTGCTGAAATGTCTGGCAGAGGAACTGATCTCTTTGGACGAGAGGGATGTATCTGTGGGCCCACTTCCTGAAAATAAGGAACCGAGCAATCAGGAGTCCGACAGAGAAGATGATCCTGTTACAGGACAAAATCCATTTTCTGAGGTAAACTTTTTGGAGTTCAAAAGTAACAATGTCATTATTATCATAGTGTAATACTTCTATAACTACTTTAAAACATTTTTTTAGAACTGTGCACATTTTTTAGTGGGTAAATTTTTAAAAAAGAGGGACTTGACCTCAAAAGTCTATCCATAGACTGTATGTAAAACCTATACAAAGCCACCATAACATCAGTCATTGGTTACTCAAGTCAGGCCCTCTCTACCCTGCTTTATCATCTATTTGACTTTTAGTGGGATTATAATGCACATATTTAAAATAATGTTGTATTCAAAAGGGTGTGAAATTAGTGCTTCAGACTATAAACAAATCAGGAAAGTTTTTTATTGAGTTAGCAGTAGGGTTGTCAGATTATATAGCTTCTATACAACCTGACTTCTTTATGCAACCAGAGGATTAAGAGAGAATGCAGTTTTAAGGCATCTCCACAAAGTATTCAAGTGAAGCAGAGGTTTGGAAAGGTTCTTTCCTATACAGTTGATGAGTCCGTCGTAGGTCTTGAGGATTACTGCTGCATATGATGTGGGGGTGAAGACTGCAACTTGGAGAGTGGAGTTTGATTTTTTTTTTTTTTTTTTTTTCCCCCAAACTTTTTTTTTTTTTTTTTTTTTTAACCCCTTTTTTTTTTTTTAATTATTAAAAATTTTTTTTTTTATTTTATTTTTTTTTTTTT
>VUQI01042767.1:0-13849 GCA_015106735.1 Paratilapia polleni | reverse complement strand
CTCATCCCCAACCGGTCGCGGCAGATGGCTGCCCCTCCCTGAGCCTGGTTCTGCCGGAGGTTTCTTCCTGTTAAAAGGGAGTTTTTCCTTCCCACTGTTGCCAAGTGCTTGCTCATAGGGGGTCGTCTGATTGTTGGGGTTTCCTGTCTTTTCTGTCTAATATTGTAGGGTCTTTACCCTAAAATATAAAGCGCCTTGAGGCGACTGTTGTTGTGATTTGGCGCTGTACAAATAAAATTGAATTGAATTGAATTGAATTGAATTGAATATCAGGACAAAAACTAAGCCAAAATGCAGAGGCAGTGTGTAGAAGAACAAAGTACACCCCATGATTCAACAGCTTGTATAACCACCTTTAGCAGCAGTAACTTGAAATTAATAAGTGAGGTCTTTACCCTAAAATATAAAGCGCCTTGAGGTGACTGTTGTTGTGATTTGACGCTATATAAATAAAATAGAATTGAATAGAATTGAATAATTTTCTCTAAGACTCTCACAGCATTGTGGAGGAATTTTGGCCTATTCTGCTTTACAACATTGCTTCAGTTCATTGAGGTTTGTGGGTATTCGTTTGTCCACAGTTCTCTTAAGGTCTTGCCACAGCATTTCAATTGGGTTGAGGTCTGGACTTCTACTGGGCCATCTTGATTCTTTTCTTTGTCATTCTTTTGCAGATTTGCTGGTGTACTTGGGGTCATTGTCCTGTTGTATTCTTTCCTCATTGGCATTGTGATAACACACACCTGAATGTTCCAGACCAACAAAAGGCCAAAACGTCTGCTTTTATAGAGATGGTTCATTTGCTAAATGAATCAGTGCATTTTATTAGCAGCATCTGGTTGCCACGTACCCTTTTGTAGTTTTTCTTGATCGCTTTGATGAAATTTTCACATCAGGAGAGTCATTCACAATGCTCTCAATGCAGTTCTAAAAACAATTAATGCATCTCTCATAATACAGACTCACCAGTGCAAAAGACACTCAATCAAAACTTTTCACATTTCACGTGTTAAGACATACAAAGTCACTCAGTTGCTTCAAATCTGTGACTAGTGATTAAAAACTTTTCAACACTATTTTATTAAGACTTTGACACTGAATGCTTTTATACTTTTATTAAAACTTCACTGACTTTGAAAAGATTACTGCAAAAAGTCCTAATGTAGAATAAAAAGTGCTCAGACACAAAAATGAAATGTGTAGGATTGATTTGAAAATTTACACAAAATAACTGCTGAAACTGGGAAAAGCAAAAGAATACATGTAAAACTATATGCATCCAAATACAAAGAAAAAACATAAATCTTAGAACAAAGCCCCAACTACTGTATAGTACAGTAAAGTCACGCTACATATATTTAGCTATAGTACATGCTTGTGTGTAATTAGTAGTGCCATGGCATGCACCTGTGATACAACACTGAGAGCATGTGTTTCTATTTGTTCCAACTAAAACTCTTCAGAGAACATGTGTTTATATTTGCTTTCAATTGAAGGGGAATTTCACTGCTACCATGAACAGTGGGAGAGTGGCCTTGCTCTTTCATACATATTTGAAAAACTGTTGAAGGGATTTGATTGAAAACACTAATGCAGTTCTGTACAGCATTAAGCAAATTGAGAGACCTGTAGTTCTGATTAACAGAAGTACGTTGTTTTGATGAGTTGTGAGAATCAGTTAAGAAGTACATCAACAAGATAAAACATCTTTAGTAGTGAAGTATGTGTAGAAACAATAACAGTGTCTACAAACACAATGAGAAATGCTAATGTAGGTGGGAATTTGAGAACTGCATTAAGAGTAAGAAGAATGACAGTCCTGATGTGAGAATTGCATCAAAGCAATCGAGAAAAATGCTTCCTGCTTAATACTTCCTGTGGAAGCATTAAGAGTGTACTCAATTTTTCACGTTGTTTCTGCATTTTGGCTTAGTTTCTGTTAAATAAATAATGACGTGGTATAATACTGTATGTCAAGTGTTGTTGTTGTTGTTGTTGTTGTTGATATGAGGTTGTACTAAGTAACTTACAACTTGGTAAGGACCAGATGATTTTTCTTTTATTATGTCCTGATATTTAAAACCTTAGAATTGAGAAATGATGCACTTTCTTTTTCACGATTTAACACTTTTTCTAGTCTGCGGGAGGCAGCTGAAGCACCAGGAGGAAACTGACACAGGCACAGGGGGAGCATGCAAACTCCACATTGAAAGCCGGAACCTCCTTGCTCCTTGAGATAACAGTGCTAACCACTGCACCACTGCAGCGAAAAACCTAGCATTAGGGCTTCAAAGTGAGGAATCCAAAACCAGTGGGTCTTTAATACTGTCACTGATTTGGAACTAGAGCCCGACCGATATAAGATTTTTAAGACCGATACTGATATTTGGTAATTTAAAAATCCGATGGCTCATTATTTTTTTCTTTTGACCCACAAAACTTAAATAGATTTCCCTAACATTTGTTTTGTGTAGTCGTTTATGAGTTCTTACTAAGATAATATGACAATGCAGGTAAAAAATTAACAGTTTTATTCTCACAACAATTTGTGGATTATTCGTTACTTCTCTACACAACTCTGCTTGGATTAGCTCGTTGTTGTGTTTGTGGTGTTCCAAATATGTTGCCAACAGGGAAGTTTAAGAGTGCCCTCTGGTGGACAAACTATGGAATGCCAACATTTGTAACATGGTTGAAAAGTGTTTCTCCTGTTTCTTTTTTACTCTTTAAATTTTCATTTATCCACCGTTATAAATGCCGATACCGATATATCGGCAAATAGCTAAATATCTGCAATTTATCGGTTGGGTTCTATTTGGGATTACTTGCTATTCAGCTTGGGCTGGGCAGCTTGGGCCCTTCTGTGTGGAGTTTGCATGTTTTCCCTGTGCCTCTGTGGATTTTCTTGGAAATTCAATGAATTTTCAGGACTCCTTAATATTAACCATCACAATTAAGTGCCAAACCCTATATTCTACGATAAACCAAATTTTAAGTAAAAAGAAACAACCTAAGTATAAAATCAGTTCTTTAGTCTCAAACAGGCCTTTGAAGGGTTGTGTACTAAGTAAGTTCTAGTTGTTATAAAATTTCATCACTCTGTTATTCTAATCTTAAACTAGTTCTCACAGATGCATTTCTTTTTTTTTTTGCTTTTTTTTTTAGCAACACATGTAGTATGGACACTAAATACACATGCCCTTTTCTCTTATTAGAGCTCATTGATTTAGCCAAATTGCCACAAGGCAATTTCACATCAAATGGTAAATGGACTGGTTCTTATTTAGCGCTTTCTACTCTACTTGAGCACTCAAAGCGCTTTATAACATGCCTCATTCACCCATTCACACACATTCATGCAAGCACTTCCCTCTATATTGTAAGTGCAATCTATCTAACATTCACTCACATTCATACTCCGATGAACGCATCGGGGGCAAACATTAGCAGACAACATTAGCAGACTGATTTTTCAGGTTGAAGGTCTAAGGGAATTTTGTGCTCAAATGTTGAATGGTACGGCCTAGAAAAGTTCAACGAAATGCAACGTAAAGCAATGACAGAGCCAGTATTTCCCACTCACCTCAACCTCCACCACTGCCCCCTCTATGTCTGCTTCCATGTGACGCAGACACAGATAGAGTATTTGGCACATGCTGCCTAGTTTTTGTTCTTTGGTATTTAATAGTATGACATCACTGGCAAAGCTGGTATACACTTGGTACAAGCAGAACACATAAGTGAGTGCACACTCCCATCTGTGAATTTTGGAAAGTGATTATAGAGATTTACCATCTTGTGTAAACTGAAAATTAGCACTGTGCTAAAAACTAATGGGCTTAAGATGAGTTGATAACATTGTCTTTAATCAGAGCATGGATTTGACACTTTGATCCTCCATTCGGAGAACATTTTCCAGAGTTGTTTACTTAACTCAACATTGTTGAGTCATACTGTTTCTTAAACCAGTATACTACTTGAGTACAACTAGTGAGGTTTGGAAAGATGATGCCATCTTGCAACTTGAACTCATGGTTTACTGGTACTTTTGCAAGTAAAACAAACAAAAAAAGAACAAAAAAAAAAAACACTTTCATCTTCTCTCTTTCAGGAAGTGCAGACCTTTGAGCTTCTGATCCAGCAACCCATTCAGCTGTTGACTTTCTGCTTTCAATGTCAAGAAAAAACTGACTTCAGCTTTTGGCAACAGTGGATGTAATTGGAGGCCTAGTTATTGTTGGACTTTACTACAAATATGGATTACTTTAACCTATCTGCATATCAGTATCTGGTCTGATCTGAATTTCTCAAAATATTCCAAATGCTTCTGTGTTTTGAGGACAATGCTGAGAGGAAGAAAACCACCACAGATTAAAAAAAATTTATTGTCCACTCAAAGCTTAATGCAGTGAACAAGATTATGAAGTTCTTCTTTATATTTCTGAGGGAAATTTAAAAAAATATATATTCTTTGGACTGGAACATGTGGATACTCCATTGTACTCCGGACTGTGAAAAGGACTGTAAACTTGTGCTTTTGAGCATATTAATGGGTATATTTGTGTATGCCTATGGTTGTATGACACATTGGAGGTGAGAGGGGTAGAGATTTAAAGACCATTCTTTCTTTACAATGAGAGTTCCAGCTGGTGTGGCTGCAGTTTCCTGTTTTTGTCCTCTGGTGGTCTTCCTATGTGTTGTCTCCCAAATTTGTTGTGGGACCCGGGTCAATCTGAGCCCTCACACTAACCCTAATTCCAACCCCAGCCAGTACCCAGACCAGAGGCTCAAGTCACTACCTGCACTAACCACACTTCCAGACACCAGTCCTGACAAACTCATGTCTCCTCTGAAGCCAAGCCAGACACTCCAGAGAGAGTCTCAGTTAAAGGCTAGGCTTGATACTATGCCCTATCTTACAGATAGCTATGGGTTATACACAGACTTTCCACTGGCCCTCTCCCAGGTTACTTCAAGCTCAAATACTAAATTGAGGCAACAGCATGCACCAAACCAGAGTCCAAATCCAAGGCAAATAATGGCATACAAATCAAATTCTCATCAGGTAGTAAGAAATACATTAAACTTTCCCAAGCAACAAAGGTCTAGATCACTGTTGCAGCCAAAGTCAGCCTCAAACTCTCATCTCAGGACAAAAGGCAAATCTGAGTCAGCACCCAACACTAGATTGTCTCCACTGTTCATTCCTAATCAAAGATCGAACTCATCTGGCACTATGAGTCCAAGGACCTACTACAATGCAAGCCCGGATTCACTATCAAGTCCTAAATCATATTTCAAACTCCAACCTTCTTCTCAAACGAAGAGAAATGCCAAGTCAGAATCTAAGATCTCCACCCCAAACTCCAGAACATCCATTAGATCACACAGGAACCAGACCAAATTATTGGACACAGAAAAGGATTCCCATCAACGACTGAAGAGAGGCTGGATCTGGAACCAGTTTTTTGTTCTGGAGGAGCACATTGGACCAGAACCTCAATATGTTGGAAAGGTAAGAAACATTTTTTTAAACATTAATTAAACATTATTTTCCCTAAACCCTTGTCTTTCCTGAACAAATGTTGAATATATAGGATAAGATTTGCTAACCAGGGCAAATTAGTGTGATGTCACAATCACAAAAATGCTCCATTGGAAGGGGAAAGTTCTGTGGGTGATCTACTAACAATGCATTAATATATACACAAAGATGCAGTTAGTTCATTTCAATAATGAGCAGCATTATGTCCAAGAGTAACGCAAATTAGCTGCTCAAATGAATAGACCTGATGATGGACTGTCAGGGAGCAAGTAATGTACTAACAAAAATAATACAGTATAAGCATGGTTTTGCGTGTGTTTCTCTCTGAAAACAGCATGGCAGTTCACATACATGCGAGGCAGCTGAGGGAGAATCATTGATTTTGATATAATGGCAAACTCTCCTATGCTCTCCTCTACTGTGTGTGAGCTCCTGACGACTGAGACTCAGGTAGAGCACAGCATATAAACCTGAGAGCTGTTGCAACTGACCCTTTATGATGTGTAGAAGAACACAAAACATTATTTACTGTCAGATCCAAAGCCGTCTCTGTGTTAATGAAGATACTGTTGCTGTGCCACAGGCGTAAATGTGCACATTGCATTGTTTATTTATGCAGGCTGTAGGTACTTATGAAAGTCAGTATTAGTATTAAAATTCAGACCTTAATATAAAACACTAACACAGTTGCATTCATACATGCAACTGTTTTATAAGGTCAGTCAGAATAACACCCCGTCCATGGCTTTCAGTCAAAAAAACTAACACTGCACTTGTTTAGTAAATCACGATAGTAGCTTTTCAATGCCAAGAGAGTTTTGTGCTGGTGTAGACCATTAGTAAATCTGGCCCTTAATATCATGCAGACTTCTGATTCTTGTGTTGCCATTTTACCTAAGAGTACTCTCTAACAGTATCAGAAATGCCTCAATATCCTTTCTGCAGTGTCCAGGAGACTCTTGTTCAGAGGATATGCATTTCAGTGATTGTACATGAGATTTGTATCTTCTTGATATTATTTTGGCACTTATTGGACAGCAAATGCTTTCTGTCATCACACATTTTTGATACTACAAAGTCAGAAATTTCACAACTTCAAGCAAAAGTACAGCAATTTGCTAAACTAAACCTGCTAAAGCCTGTCAGAATCAGGATATAACCTAACCAACTGTTTAAAGAAATTCTGGCAAATGAATAATGAAAAGATTGTTAGAAAACAATATTAACAATATTTTGCTAATGATTCTTATTGTCACAGTCAGGTTTGTTAGGGTGCGATGTTCAATTGCTGAGCAGGCTTTACTTTTGAAAGTAAAGCCTCTCCTGTCTTACATCTTTCTACATCTGTCAGTGTCGCACTTTAATGTTTTTTTTTCCTCTCCCTGGGAAATACAGCAACTGTAAATTTAGCTAGCAGACACAATTTGTGACAAACTGCACAGAAACAGTTTGTGTGTTTGCTGATGTTTGTTGAGCTGTTTGAAAAGTTTGAAATTACCTGCCACTTAAAACAAACAAACAAAACAAAAAAATGCTACTCTGTTTATGCTAGCTCCTCTTCTGTAGCACTAGCTAGATGCTGAAGTACTGCCACCACAATTTTATTTACATTTGTACAATAAACACATCACAGGGATGAGAAGAAAAAAGGGATGTGTGTGTGTGTGTGTGTATTTCTTTTTTTTTTTTACCACTGTTTGCACCATGACACCAAGACAAGTGCCTTGTTTGTGTAAATTTTTGTCAATAAATGTAATTCGGGTTCTGAAGTATCTCGATTCCATCACTGGAAGCAACGCCAGGCTGCAGCACATGAAAAATTAACTCATTCCACAGTATAATGCCTTAACCTGCCTATCAGATTTAACTGCTCTTTAACTGAAGGTTCTGGATCATTCTAACTTAAACCCCTGACTGTGTCACACAGAAACCACTAGCCTTCCAAAGTTTAATTGCAGATATTTCAGACTATTTTTTGAAAGGACAAAACAAATTTTCTGGAGCAAATGCAAATAATTAGAGAGCTGAGTTGAATTGGAAAATGTTTAATATTCTTCAGGAGGAAAACACTTAGAGAGCAACCTCAGAGGAACGATCAAGAAAAAAATATGCCTAAGCTTTTTATCCATTACAACCAACCCTGGGAAGTATCCTTCTCTGTAGATCTGAGGGAGGGTTTCAGTCCTGCTTTCTACTCTGCGCCGAAAATATGAATGTAAAAAACCATCCAGCATGTGTGGGGCTCAGATAGAATGGCTTATCCTTGCAGATGTCAGTCTTTTTCACAGCAAATGCAAGACACAAATTCCATTGCACCAGATGTCATGAAGCTTCCAGAATGCTGGCTTTTAGACTACCCATAGTTAGAGTCATAATAATAACTGTATGTTCTTAAGTGGTAGAAGGCACTGAAAGGGTCAGTAATCAAGTTAGTCTCTTTATACTGTAGAATCCATCTCTAGTCATGTAGCTAAAAGTATTTCACTAGAAAACCACTGACATTTGTGTCCTTGTGCTTATATTTTCTGGCAATGCATTATTTTTACTCAAAAAATACTCTGCAGTAGGATCATATTATAGCTTCAACTTTAGAACCTAACCTTTTTTGGTAATGAACACATCTTGGATTTTAGTTTTAAAGAATCTGCTTCTTCAATTTGACAGCACTTAAAACTAGAGCCTGACCGATATAGGATTTTTAAGACTGATACCAATATTTGGTGATTTAAAAATCCGATATATCGGCCAATATTTTCTTTTCTTTTCAGCACATGAAACAAACAGATTTCCCTAGCACTTCTTATGTGTAGTGATTTATGAATCCTTACTAAGATAATATGACAATGTGGGTAAAAATAATAAACTTGTTGTAAAGTTGTGGATTACTCATTTATGTTCTACCTAACTCTGCTCAGATCAGCTGGTTGTTGTGTTTGTGGCATTCCAAACACATTTGTTGCCAACAGGGAAGTTGCAGAGTGCCCTCTGGTGCTCAGTCTATGCAACATCAACATTTGTAGCATGGTTGAGGGGTGTTTTTCCCATCTCTTCTCTACTTTTTAAATTTTTCATTTATTGGCCAATAAATGTCAATTATTTGCCGATACCAATATACTGGCAAATTGCTAATATCGGCTGGTAATATTAATGGGGGGTCTTCTTAAAACAATGTAAAGGAAAAAACGATGAGAAATGCTGCTGTTTTCTCTGGGCCTGAACCCATTTAAGGCTGACAGGGCTGAAGTGGAAAATTGTCCCATGGACTGAGCAGTCAAAACATTTTTTTGAAATCATGGAGGAGAGGGACCATATGATTTGACCATATGATTCGCACAGTTTAAAAAGGTCACATGTCTATCACCTAAAATCCTTGCACATGTGTGAAAGCCCAATTAATGCTGAATGAGATTTTGGAGCAAAGAGTGCTACCATCCAAATGGCAGTTTTTTGTTTTTTTAAGGGAAAGCCTTACTTATATAAGCAAAACAATGCCAAGCCACATTCTGTATGTATTTCAGCAGCACGGCCCTGTAGTAAAAGAGACTGGGTGCTAACCTAGCCTACAGTCTATACCTGTCACCCACTCATACCATTTAAGATGAGACATACTTTATTAATCCTAGATTTGATAGATTTAATAATAATAATAATAATAATAATAATAATATTATAATTATTATTATTATTATTATTGTTGTTGTTGTTGTTATTATAACTGTCTGTCCAGTAAGTGGTGCAGGATTATCCAAGATGGATAACAGTTTTTTCAGTGACAAATGTGCCCAGTTTGCAGGCAAATCACAGATTGCCATAATCAGTGTATTCAGTCTGTTGGTATCACCTGCTCCTCAGTAGACCACAACAAAGTACATGCGCTCACCACAACAGACTCATAGAAAATCACAAAAAGTTTGTGATTTTTTTTGTTTGAAGGATCTTTGTTTCCTTAGGAAACAGAGCCTGCTCATCCCCTTTTTTATGTATACAGCCTCTGTGTTGGTCTTCCAGTTCAACCTGTTGTCATTGTGGATGCCCAGGTACAGTGCCATGAAAAAGTATTTGCTCCCTTCCCGATTTCTTAGTTGTTTTTTTCACACTTACATATTTCAGACTCAAAAAATTTCGAATTTTAGACAAAGATAACTCGAGTAAATACAGGATGCAGCAACCACATTTTTTGGAAAGCTGAGTTCAGATTCACTAGCCACACCCAAGCCTGATTACTGCCAGACCTGTTTAATCAAGAAATCACTTAAATGGAAACTGTCTGACAAAGTAAAGTAGGCTAAAAGATCACAAAAAGCAACGCATCATGCCACAATCTAAAGAAAGTCAAGAACAGATGAGCAACAAAGTAACTGACATCTATCAGTCTGAAAAGGGTTACAAAGCCATTTCTAAGGTTTTGGGACTCCAGCGAACCACGGTGACAGCCATTATACACAAATAGAGAAAATTTGAAACAGTGATGAACCTTCCCAGGAGTGGCTAGCCTACCAAAATTACTCCAATAGTTCATCGACGACTGGTCCAGGAGGTAACAAAAGAACCCAGAACAATACAGATGGCCAGGCAGGTTTGGATAGCTTTTTAATAAATAAATGAAATGAATAAATGAAATAATAAATGAAATCATTATTAAAAAACTGCATTTTGTATTTACTCTGGTTATCTTTGTCTAATATTCAAATTTCTTTGATGATCTGAAACATGTAAGTGTGACAAATTTGTAAAAAAAAACAACTAAGAAATCAGGAAGGGGGCAAACACTTTTACACGTCACTGCACTTCTACTACTCCACCACATCAACATAGATACGGGCTGTATAGCTGTCCTTTTCATTCTGAACACCATCTCTCAGATGTGAAGAAGCTCTCTGCAGCGTGTAGATGATTGTGTCATATGCACAACTGCCAAGGTTTAAAGAAGTTGTCACCTGCAATAGTCGTTAAGCTCTGATGGTGTTGACTTCTTTGGTACATGAACCAGAGAGGATGTCTTCCACACCAGTGTCTTCTCATGCTTCAGACTAGAGTTGGAAATATGACTCATGATGACATATAGCTGGCTGGGGGGGCATCTGGCTTGAATTAAACAAGCTGAAAAAACTGTTTAACTCATTTGCTCTCTCCAGGCTTCCCACTGGTTGTCAGTGTGTCACCTTAAAACCAGTGACTTTCCTCATTCCACTCCACATGTTCCTCATCCTGTTCTGTCAAAATTCCTCCACAATGATGTGAGAGTGATAAAGTAATACAGAAAACAATTACTTCATGTTACTTCAACTTATTACTGCTAAAAGTGGTTCTATAAGCTATTGAATCATGGGGAGTCCTCAGCTTTTCACATGCTGCTTCTGCATTTTGGCTTAGTTTTTCTTTTTTTTCTAAATATTCACATGGTATAATATGTCATGAATTGCTGTTCATATGTATTGCTGTTCATATGTATTAGTTTGCATCTACCTAATTTTAAGACCTGGTAAGGACTAGATTTTATTTATTTACTTATATTGAATTATGTCCTGATATGTAAAACTTTTGAATTGACAGAGGATGTGCTTTCTTTTTACCATGATGGTATATACACACTCCAATTGAAGGACTAGTGAGATTAATCTGATGAATTATTATTGTTATACACCACTATTATATTAAACTCTGGCTCTCTCACATAGTGTGTCTTTTGTCCTGTCTTCTCTGCTCTATTCTGTTTTCCCTCACCCCCAGATGGCTGTCCCTCCCTGAGCCTGGTTCTGCCGGAGGTTTCTTCCTGTAAAAAGAGTTTTTCCTTCCCACTGTTGCCAAGTGCTTGCTCATAGGGGGTCGTCTGACTGTTGGGGTTTTCTGTCTAATATTGTAGGGTCTTTACCTGACATTATAAAGCGCCTTGAGGCGACTGTTGTTGTGATGTGGTGCTATATAAAAAAAATTTAATTGAACTGAATTTAATTAACATCTTACATGTATGTGAGCCAGTAGTGACAAGAGCAATAAAAGGATCATAAATATGACAGTATTAATCTCAACTGACAAAACTCAAGCAAAAACCAATAAAAGCAATTGCATTATCAACCACATTCCATTTATACTAAACGCAAATCAGAAATGGAAATACGAGGTCTTTACAGTGCTGTGAAAAAGTATTTGATTTCTTAGTTTTTTGCATTTATTGTGTTTGCAATAACTGGCAATGAGT
This sequence comes from Paratilapia polleni, assembly GCA_015106735.1. NCBI lineage: Eukaryota > Metazoa > Chordata > Actinopteri > Cichliformes > Cichlidae > Paratilapia > Paratilapia polleni. Next base: position 2,105 of record VUQI01042767.1, on the reverse strand, counting down.
CTTTCACATCGCTGTGGAGGAATTTTGGCCCACACTTATTTGCAGAATTGTTTTAATTCAGCCACACTGGAGGGTTTTCGAGCATGAATGGCTTGTTTAAGGTCATACCAAAGCATCTCAATCAGATTTATTACTATTATTTTTACATAGGGTCAGGTAGGTTTGGATAGTTTTTTTTCCCTTAATTAAAAACTGCATTTTGTATTTACTCAGCTTATCTTTGTCTAATATTAAAATTAGTTTGATGATCGGAATCATTTAAGTGTGACAAATATGTAAAAAACGAAGAAATCAGGAAGGGGGCAAACACTTTTTCACAACACTGTATGCATTAAAATATCAGGTAGGTAATGTAGGTTGTTGAATTGATTAAGTGTAAGTGTTATTCAGTAAGTTTGCACAATCACAACCATGTAGTAGATTACATACTTAGTACTGTATGTAAAAAGACCCATAGGATTAATCAGTGCATAATATTAATAACTAATAAAAATGACATCCAATACAGACTTCAAAAAGAATCAACATACAGCTCCAAATAAAATTCTCTCTATTAAATTTTAAATCCCGGGCCTTTTGTTAGCAGAACATTTTGAAAGAGAAAGAAACTGTAGCATTACATTGAGTAAAAATTCATCGTTCAGTCCCCTGGGTGACAGTGTCTGTAATATATAAATCCAGAGAGCCTCTCTTCTCCTTAATAACACGTCATGGTCTCCACCCCTAGGTTGCATTGAAACAAATTCAATACCACAAAAGCAGAGGGACACAACATCATTTTTCATATGACTGAGGTGGGCTGCAACTGGATAATCTCTATCCTGTTGGCAAATCACACTTTCATGTTCATTTACTCTGTTTCAGTTTTCTAAAACCAGAGATGTATGCAGTGCATCATATATACAATATGAAGGGACACCTAGGTGATCGCACTATTAATTGGAAACTTTTTTCCCTGTTTGAAGATGATAGAAATGCATAGTTTTAACTATATTATAACACTGGGCACAATTCCCACATCGGTAATTTCCATTTGCAAGAGGAATTTAAGAGAGTTTGGTGCTACTTGCCATTTGATTAAACTAATAACTTGTACATATATCCCCATTCATTTTGATTATTTAAATTATGAATTAAAATTTCAAAATTAATGTTTAATAATTTGAGATAATCATTTTATCTATATTCCCTCATCCGAAAGCGGTGCCTCAATTATGAACTTTTTGATTATACAAAGCTGGATAAATACACCGGGAGCCCCTCCAAATTTGGTGCAGCCCATATTAGGCAGGGTAAATTCTGATAGTCAGTCATAACCCGTATGCTACACAATATGGCCAAAAGTATTCACTCACCCATCCAAATCATTGAATTCAGGTGTTCCAATCACTTCCATGGCCACAGGTGTATAAAATCAGACTGCTTCTACAAACATTTGCGAAAGAATGGGTCGTGCTCAGGAACTCAGTGAATTCCAGCATGGTACCGTGATAGGATACCACCTGTGCAGTCCAGTTGTGAAATATCCTCGCTACTAAATATTCCACAGTCAACTGTTAGTGGTATCATAACAAAGTGGAAGCGATTCAATTCAATTCAATTCAATTCAATTATATTTATATAGCGCCAAATCACAACAACAGTCGCCTCAAGGCGCTTTATATTTTAGGGTAAAGACCCTACAATATTAGATAGAAAACCCCAACAGTCAGACGACCCCCTATGAGCAAGCACTTGGCAACAGTTGGAAGGAAAAACTCCCTTTTAACAGGAAGAAACCTCCGGCAGAACCAGGCTCAGGGAGGGGTAGCCATCTGCCGTGACCGGTTGGGGATGAGCGATTGGGAACGACAGCAACTCAGTCACAAAGTGGTAGGTCACGTAAAATCACGGAGCGGGGTCAGCGGATGCTGAGGCACATAGTGAGCAGAGGTCGCCAACTTTCTGCAGAGTCAATAGCTACAGACCTCTAAACTTCATGTGGCCTTCAGATTAGCTCAAGAACAGTGCGTAGAGAGCTTCATGGAATGGATTTCCATGGCTGAGCAGCTGCATCCAAGCCTTACATCACCAAGCACAATGCAAAGCATCGGATGCAGTGGTGT
>VUQI01042765.1:56316-70853 GCA_015106735.1 Paratilapia polleni | reverse complement strand
GGGTGGGGGTGGGGGGGGTGTGGGGGGGGGGGGGGGGGGGGGGGGGGGGGGGGGGGGGGGGGGGGGGGGGGGGACAAGAAAAAAAAATGAGATTGGATATTTTAATTCATGGTAAATGAAAGTAGCAGACTAAAAGCAAGCTCAGAAATTGTCTTCTTTTACAGGTGAAATAGTCATTTTTACTTCCTCCTGGGTAATAGTTTCAGTGCTGTCAATCATTACCGTTCTGTGTCTCCTGATTCTGCTTGTCTTCTGCTACAAGGACAAACTGAAATTACTCTCTGGTAGGTGAAAATCCTGTATTAAAAATTCTCTTCTAGCTGTATGTTTCATTGTTGTTCTTTAAACGACTGCTTTACAGATGCATACTTGTAGACGTTAGCATAAAACATGAATCTACATTCAGTAATAAAAATGCTATTTTTTGCACTGTAGCACTTTTTTCTGCATTTCATTCAGTAGTTAGTTACATGTTGTTGTTTCCTTTCATAGTAAATCTGCGATCCTGTGTCCAGAACCTGAAGAGGACCAGGATACAACAGGTAAGGTGGAAACTAAACTAATTGCAAGTAGTTTCACCTACCTTTTAGATTGTTTATGACAGATATTTTCAAATGAAGCAGAGACCGTGTACATATCTAACATCCATCTATCTATCTTCATGTGCATACTAGCAGTAATTCACAACTCTTCTTTTATTATTTCTCTCACTCTAGGAGACATTGGCTCCTCTTTACCACAGTGGAGCAGGAGGAGGAATAGGTGGAGGCCCTGGTGGCCCAAAATGTATGCCATGTGAGATGACCAAACTTATCTACCAAGCACCCCACAGCCCTGCTATTGACCCCCCATGCACCTTGCCCACCTCTGTTCCTGATGTAAAGGTCTCTCTGCCCTTCACAAAGGAAATGACAGAGAAAGAAGTTGTCAATGGGAAAACAGTGATGGAGGAGCATAGCGAAGGATCTGGAGAACCAGAAGAGGTGTCAGAAGACGAAGAAGAGGTTGTGAGCGTGTCCCCGCTTTTAGCAGGTTCTTGTGTGTGTGTCATTCCTGTCCACGAGCCGCTGGAAGTAGGGGAGAATGAGGACTGTAGCAAGGCCGTCAGTCCTGGAACACTGGGATCCTGCTCATGCAGAGGGCTAGATGGAGATGAAAGTGGGAAAGAGGATAAAAATGATAGTAAAAGGGCAGATAAGAGTGAAGAAAAGGGTGATGGAAATCACAAGAAAATGGTTTTGTCCAAGAGTGAAATGGGTGTTGCATCACTCGTTTCTCTTTCTTCTCCTCTCCTCCACACCTCCTCTGCTGTCCCTTCAACCAGGCCATTTCCTGAACTCTACCCGCCATTCTCCCAGGTGACACCGGAGTTCAAATTTCACCCAAATGACAGATCAACAGTAAAACAGGAGGGATTATACAGACTGACAAGCACAGACTCCACATCAACGGAAAATAGTGCAGCCTCTGCGATGACCTTGGTCAGCCCCTTGATGCCTTCCTCATCTGTTGGAGATCTCTACATAGACAAGCCCCCTGAGGCCTCAGGCCCAGAGCAAGACCAGGGAGTTTCCTGGGGGGATAGCGGAGAAAACAAGCAGTCTTCACAGCAGTCAGAACTGGAATGCTCACCGGAGAGCCTCCACAGTCAGTTGGCTGATCCAACTCTTACCTCAGGTAGATGAAACTGCATGAATTGATTATATGAAAGCCTATTTCTGCCAAAAAAAATAAAAAATATTAGGAATGAGAAAACAAAAAAATATATATTAATGGTAAAAAACAAACAAACAAAAAAAACCATGATTATCATGGTGAACATGATGTCATTTTTTAAAAAGTAATCCCCATGTGTTCACAGGTCAGAACTATAGTGTTTACAAATAAATCTATACTTTTGTCTATGTATTAATTTTGGCTTGCTCATTATTTCCATAACTTATGGGTTTGACTCACCATCTGAATATTTTGACATAGTGTGCAGTGACTTTGACTTAATTTAACTATATTTATGATTACATAATTATGGCTTAATGTTGTGGTGACTTATTGCTAACCTGCTAATGATTTTTTTTATAATATACCTCATAGTTCATAGCTTTTACCATATAGTAACTTTTTCTCCTAAGCAAAAAATTAATCAGTTGACTCCCACAAAGTCTATTTTTACCTCTCCTGGGGTAATGAAATGATGCTATGGAGCTGGATATTTCCTGGATATTTTTGCTATGACCACTCAACAGTATCAATAAAAACTAAATGCACAGTGGTTGTGCGCTATGGGGATAATGGCTCATTACAAAGACTGCAGGACCGCAGTTGTGTTTGCCAGGTGGAGTCTGTGTTCGTTGTTTGTGTAGGCAGTCGCCATTGTGTTGCCAGAGGGTCATACCCATACATGATTTGATACACCACATAGCAGTGTTCTCTTTCCACAGAATAGGTGGGACTAGCCACCAAGAATAACAGAATGAAATTTAGATTGGTTTTAATGGAAAGTTTTACTGTCACAGGGTTGAACATGTATTGTTCTCACAGAGATCTTAAGGCACTGCCAAAGAGAAAAATCTACGGGAAACATTTTTGTTCAGTGCCTCAAGCACGCTCAAGTTAGTGGTTATGGCTAGTTATAAAAGCAGTAATATCTGAACAGTCTGATCGAGACAGTGGTCAGCTCAAACTCAAACATTATTAGCCGAACACAGAACGGACAGAGGATTGGTTTCAGCATAAGAATACGACGCCTGTGTGATTGTTTCCAAGAAATAGGTTTTTATTAAAGCCAGTATTGATAATTTGACCCTGGATTTTGGCAGACCACACAGGGAGCAAGAAAAAGATATGTGTGTGTTTGATGTGCTAGTGAACCACCAGAACCGCACTCTTAACAAACACTGCTCTTTGTGTATGTGTGCATCAGTGTTGAGTATGCCATCTACAGTACAAAACTCCTGTTTACCCAGAGTTCCATAGGGTTGCGCAAAGTGACCGCAGCTTTAATTGAAGCAAGATGTGCCCAGCTTGAGTAATGCTTTTATAACCTCGCAAACCCAACAAAAACACGCACACACCAACTTGTGAAGACCTTTTTTTTGACTCTCACTGATGACTGGTTACTTTAATTACACATTTGCTGGCTTGAAATGAACACAGTTTCCCATCATGCAGTAATGAAAATTGTTACAAGGAATTCCCGCCCATGCTATTTAAAGGTTAGGCAAGGTTCAGAGGTTTCCCTTGTCTAGTTTCACATACAGTTGTTCATACACAATAACTGGCCAGTGTACATGAGTTTTATTTATTAGCTACTTACCAGCTCAATCAGAGCAACGCTGGAGCTGCCTTTGTTGAGTGTCACCTCACCAGGGCTAATGACCCACATTTAGTCTCCTCACTCACAAGAATTAAGCTGGCAGCTATCCATGACAAATAAGCAGATTTTGTGTAAGCAGAGAAGTGTGTGTGTGTGTGTGTGTGTGTGTTCTTTTTTTCCCCTTTTTTCTCTGGACAATGAGCAAGAAAGGGATTCTACTGTGTTCAATTTTACCCCTGTCAGAACTGTATTGCCACAATTGTTGGGTATCCAGAAAAATCAACATGGTCCTAAGGAAGGATAAACAGAAGACCCAAGCAGATTCCACAGAGCTTTGTTTTCAGAGTTGTGGTGAAATGGCATATTTTCAAGCTTGCCCTCTCAGACTGGTATTCCAGGAAAAGCTCTTGGATACGGAAACAGAGACACACTTTCTGTGACCGTGTGATAGTGTTTGCCTTTGGCTATGTGTGCTTGTGAGTGTGTGTGTATAAATGCCTGCTGCTATATGCTTTCTTATATTTACTGTGATTGTGTGTGTGTGTGTGTGTGTGTGTGTGTGTGTGTGTACATGCACATATGTGTAAACAGATGGAACATAAGCTGTGAGTCATGGAGGTTTGGCTTCTTCTGTTGCCTGGAACGTCAGACAGGAGGCTGCAGAAAATAGGAACCAGAGGTTTGATGTGGTGTAATGTGATTTAAAAAGCAAAAACACAGTTTATTTCCTAATTCACCTGGCTGGCTTAAATATGGCTTAAATGCATACGTGAACAGTACATGGACACTGGCACAAAGGGGTTTGGTGCAAGTTTGTGTTTGGCTTGTGTCGGGATTAGACGCTGAGCTGTTATTGGATGGAGTAAATATTAAAATGAGCTGAACAGCATGGATAGCACATTAAGTCTTTAAAATCCTTTGTCTTCAGTGGTCTTGAGTTTCTCACAATTAAAAGCACTCGACATTGAAACAGCTTATGGCCAGAAGGATACGATATGGTGGCCTTTGTAGCTGTTGCCTTCTTGTGGTCACCCTGCATTGTCATTACACCCACTGTCCATTTGTCACCCGAGGTTAGCCAATAGTACCTTCTTCACTTATATCATGAAATGGGGCTCTATCAGCCTGTGTGTAGAGGGAAAATGGAAGTCCCACGCAACCCTACAATTATATTTACACATTTCATTAAATTTCACAATAGGGTGTTATTGCAGCGGCATTTTCTATACAAGTATGGACAGACAATGTTTATGAATTTCACACAAAACTAAAGATTTTCTCAAATGTTTTCTATAAATAGTGTCCTAACCATTTACGCCTCCTCTGTGTTACTTTTCTATTTAGGTCAGGTTTCTGGGAACCACAACACCACCTTCATCTCCAGCGGTCAGGTGATGAACTTCAGTGGTGATGTCATTGTTGTCTGTGTCAGCCAGACTTCTCATGGCAGTGATGAGGTGGGGCAGGACGATGCCTTTGGCAACCCTGTCCAGGAAGAAGCCAATGAGACCGCTCCGTTTTTTCAGAGCAGCCTGAGATTACAAGGGGACTCCATTTCCCACTGCACTTTGCAAGATGAGACACTGCCAGTCCAAGAAGTGATGGAGGAACAGCCACTGGGAAAGTGAAAAGCAACCGATGGCTGTGTTTTATGCTTTATGTCACTCCACAGGTCATCTCCACAACCATAATTTAGACCTTGTCACAGTGACCACCCATACTTTCTGTTCGTTCCACCAATCAGCCGCAACATTAAAACCATTGTCAGTTTGGAATGAATAACATTGATCATCTTGTTACAATGCAATGCTCTGCTGGAAAATCTTCCAGCCGGTTCTCTTCCTTTGACTCATACCACCCACCTAAACATTGCTGAAGATCAGGCACATCCCTCCATGGCAGCAGCATTCTCCCTAACAGGACAACATGTTCCGCCGCTCCACAAAAACTGCTCAGGAATGGCTCGACAAATCGCAATCCTATCAAGCATTTGCTGGATTAGCTAGAACAAGCCTGAGCCACGGAGGCCTCATGCCACAACCCACAGGACCCAAAGGACCCACTGGGCACACATCACAGGACACCCTCAGTGGGCCCATGTGCATGCACAGAAGAGCTGGTTGGCAGGACCTACACAGTGGTGGATTTAGTGTTATGGCTGATAGGTGTACATGAGTTTAGTGTTCCCAATGAATTTAGAATAATAATTGAAGCACACAAAAAATAGCCCTTCCATGTCAACAAGGAAAGAATGGTATAAAGTTGTTTTAAAATGAGACAGGTAGCTGAGTGATCAGTCTTTTAGGAATCTGACTCTGTGTCTACATAGTTGTTTTATTAATCAATCTTCTATAACCTGTCCATTTTCAGGCATTAGTCACTGAATCTTGTCTCAGGCATTTATTCCCAGAAAAAAGATGTAGGCTTTTACAGATGGAAAATCCCTCCATTCCAGACAATGATGGGGAATTTTGTTGTGAATTGGATGTGGAAGTAGAGTTCATACTGGAGACGCATAATATTTTTATTGTTGCATGGAAATTACAGCTGGATCTTAATACAAAGAAATGACAAAATATTTAATTTCCCACATTTTATTAATAATTTGATTTAGTTTGACATCTGTAGACTCCTAGTTTTTAACTTTTGTAAATTTGGATGATTTTGATACTTGCCTTACATAATGAAATATTCACCATGTGGAAAATGTTTTGTATTAATTGTACAGTAGAACATTCAATTTTACAAGCCACAATAAGATCTGGCAGGACAGACTCAGGAGTGGTTTATAAAATAATATTAAATTTTAAGCATATCACTGAGTGAATTCTTCTTTCTTCTCTGCAGGATCTAACAGAAGCTGTTTTTTTGTTTCTTTCTTTCTTTCTTTTTTGTTTCTTTTTTGAGAGACACGTCCAGTTTTGGTACGATGCTTGTTCAGCCTGTATGTAGACGTTTTTTTTGTTTTTGTTTTTATTTTCTTCTTACTGCAACACAAGTGCAGTTTGTGTCTTAGAAAAAAAAAATGCTATGCATTTGATAAGCTATTTTCATTAGTGATTTGTTTTATTAGATTTCAATGTGCAGGCGTTAATGAAGAAAAGTCAGATGTTTGCTGATAATGGTTTTGGTTTTAAAATATTTTACAAAGAAGATTGTTTATGTGTTGTTTTCAGAAGTTTCAGATGTGATCAGTGCTTGTATATATTTCAGCTGTTTGTGAAAGACAAATGAATATGCTGTCATTTGATTTGTCGTGTGGATTTGTGAAATCGAGTGGTGCCATTAACAGCGGGCAAAAACGCACACAGGACTTTAAATGAACTGTTTATTTATAGCCCCACCATATGTATGCAGCGTTACAAAATTAATGTACATATCAATCAAACCTATTGAAATGAATTACTGAAAGACTATTTTGATTGAAATTAAATATGTTTTGCATCTAATTCTTTTGCGGATGGCTGCCATCCTGCATTCTGTGGTTTCTCTTTGTCAACTTTCCTATTTTGGGATTGACAAAATACAACCAAAGTGTCATTTATCTCCTCAAGATGATCTATAATCTTTGTGAAGCAATGCTAATTACACATGTGGCAAGGCCTCTGTGTCTTTGTCCCTGCGTTGACAGACAGGCAGCCTTTCATCAGGCCTGCGGATGGCAAGCAGCTGTGAGGAGAAACTAATCTAGCAGTCAGACCAGCTAGCGTCACAGAGAGACCACATGAGAGGAACTGGCAGTACTCATTTAGGCCTGGTTTGGGTCAGCAGGAGTATGTTTATGTGTGTGTGTGCATGTGTGTAAGAGTGTGTCTTGTCTCAGCTTATTTTATGGTTGTTTGTGAAAACAGGAAGTTATGACTAGCTTTCACATGGTTTACATGAGAACTGGCTGGCTGGCCAACACAGAACCCGACAGCAGATTTAAATTATTTCAGCTTTTTTCTTTTTTCAGCTCTTCACATGTGAGAGAACAGCCTTTCATTTGACTTAAGATATGTAGGATATCGTTAACCACCTTCTGTTGCTATAGTCTGCCTCCTAGTGTTAATTTCGGGTTAAAATGATAGACAAGACATAAAATCTTAGATGAATATTAATTAATATTGAGAATTTCAGTAATGTGGGAAAAGACATGTCGCTGTTTGTCACAGTTACAAACACACCCATGTACCACCACATGCATTTTTTTAACTACAATTTTAAAAAGAGGAATAGAGATCACTGAACAAGAGGAAATGCACTCTTGAGCAATGGTTTGTGTTCAGTTTTTTTACTCCAGCACTTTCGAGAACTGAAGAAAAAAAAAAAAGAAAGCCCAATCAGCTATTGGTGTAATACCATGACATTCAGTATAAGTAGGTGATAATGTAGACCTGCGGAAAGCACCAGAAAATCCACAGTGTTGACATACTGAAATTACAGCCAGCTCACCTGTGGAAGCAAGTTTTGGATTCCAGCTGCAAACTCATAGAAGAACATTACAGCAAAGATCCGTTACTCATCACCGACAGCAGATGCAGTTTCCAGTTTCTTCAAAGATAAAGATTTTGCTTTCAGGATTTATGACGAGCTTATAAATATGATAAATTGCTTTAAATGAAAGCAGCAGATGGTAGATGGTAAACACATAATGATTTTAAAACTGTGTGGGACCTTTGCTGAGAAGGATTACTTGTATACATTTTATACATCTAAGAACGTCTTGTAAATGTAATTGAGAATGTTGCTTTTATGATGTTGTTACATCTACTCAGTTTCCTGTATCCCTGGAAGAGACAATGGATGCTCATAATACTAATTATATGGCAGAAAAGGAAGAAAGGTTTAAAGAGATAAGCTACAGACAGTCATGTGAAAAAGAAAGCACACCCTCTGTCAGTTATAAAATGATCGTAATAAAAATAATCCAGTCCTTAGCAAGTCTTAAAATCAGGTAAATACAACCTGAGGTGAACAACAACACATGACACCGTGTCATTATTTATTGAACAAAATCTAAGCCAAAATGCAAAAGCAGTGTGTGAAAAGTCCACCCTTACTGCTTCTATATGAATTAAGAGGGTAAGTAGCAGCCAGGTGTTCCTAATCAAATGCACTTCATTAACTGATCATCAACAATTGTGAGCACCTCTATAAAAGCAGACATTTTGGTAGTTTGCTGGTCTGGAGCATTCAGGTGTGTGTTAACACAATGCCAAGGAGGAACGATCTTAAAGAAGGAACGGTTGCTGCCCATAATTTGGGAAGGGTTATAATGTCATTTCAAAACAAATGTGATAAAGATTATTCACAAGTGGAAAACACAGCTGCCAATCTTCCCAGGAGTGGATGTCCCAGCAAATTCAACCCAAGGTCAGACTATGTAATGCTCAGAGAACATACAAAAAATCCAAGAGCTGCATCTTAGACTCTACGGGGCTCAGTTAGTATGCTAGATGGCTCATGACAGGACAATTAGAAAAAGACTGAACAAGTATGGCTTGTTTGAAAGGGTTCCCAGGAGAAAGCCTCTACTCTCTAAAAAGAACATGGCAGCATCTGAACAAACCACAAGACTTCTGCAACAATGTCCTTTGTACAGACGAGACCAAAGTGGAGATGTTTGGCTATAATGCACAGCACCACATTTGGCAAAAACCAAACATAGCATATTAGCACAAACACCTCATACCGACTGTCAAGCACGTTGGTGGAAGGGTGATCATTTGGGCTCCTTTTACACGCACAGGACCTGACCCTGACCCTCTAGAGTCAAATATGAGGCCATCTGTCTGACAGCTAAAGCTTGGCCAAAATTGGATCATGCAACAGGACAAAGATAAAGTCAAACAAAAAAAAGATTACTTCAAGTTATTGCTGCTACAAGGTGATTCTACAAACTATTGAATCATGGGGTGCACTTAGTTTTTCACACATTGGTTCTGTATTTTGGCTTATCCATCTATCCATCCATTTTCTTGCATTTATCCAATTCAGGTTCATCGGGGAGGGTGGAGGGGCTGAAGCCAGCTGTCATAGGGCGTGAGGCAGGGTACAACCTTGACAGGTCACCAATCTGTCGCAGGGCTAACAGAGAGAGACAGACAACCATTGACACTCACAATCACACCTACGGCCAAATCACCATTTAACCTAACCCCATGCATGTCTTTGGACTGTGAGAGGAAATCAGAGTACCTGAACACGCAAACTCCACACAGAAAGGCCCCCGGCTTGGATTCAAACCCAGGACCTTCTTACTGTGAGGTGACAGTGCTAACCACCACCCCACCATGCTGCCCTTTGGGCTTAATTTTTGTTAAATGTAAAATATCATGTGTTGTTGTTCATCTCAGGTTGTATTTACCTAATTTTAAGACCTGATAAGGACCAGATGATTTTTTTTTTATTATGTCCTGACATGTAAATCCTTAGAAGTGAAAGAGGGTGTGCTTCCTTTTTACAATAAACAAAGATCTATTGTCTAACATTTAGTTTGCTGAGTCAGTACAAATACTTAGTTTGGTGAGCATTATCAAGCTGAAACTTATTAAACAAATACTTCTCTGTTTCTTTGGCCCATTGAAATACAACATCATCAATCATGTGATACTCGTCTGGAATCCAATTTAAAATTCTGCCTTAATTGATTAGCACCAGTAATGATTTTCAACAGAGGGATATTTCTTTCTAACAACCACTTACCATTTAAAAGGCGGTCATTTTGGTTCACTCTCTCAGTCCTGTGCCTCCCTCTCTGCCACATCTTTTAAGGACCTTTAAAAGATCGGTAAAAACATTTTTAGGAGGGATATAGCAGTTTTATTTTACTTCGGAAATGCAAGCAGTCAGGTAAGAATTTTTGCACATCACCACCAGAAACAAAGTAATCTCCAAGCAGAACAGTCTGCTTTTTCAGTACCTAAAGAAATCTATGTCACAAACAAACTAATTTTATTTATCCTGCTGCTTCAACATCTGGGAGGAGATTAAGTCAGTTTGAAACCTGTGACTTTTTTTTTTTTGGCACTCACCTTTTGCCTAAGGTGGTACACCTCATGCACCTTGCAATTCAGTTACTGTGGGTTTAAACAAGGTGATAACACAATAATGTATTTCAAATTCCTTTTTAAAGTATACCATGGTGTCATAATCCAACTTCAATAAATGCTTTATGTAACTCACTCCATAGGTCTCTCTTCATCCCCAAATGGTCTTCAGATACACGTCTAGATGGGAAGACAGCTATAGTGACGGGGGCCAACACTGGAATAGGAAAAGCAACAGCTAAAGACCTGGCTGGCAGAGGCAAGCAAACAATGCTGCACATGTAAATACAGCAAAGGCAATGATGACTAATGAGTTTCTGTAGAATTTCTGTCATATAATTTATCGCTTGTGTGACTCAGTGAACCTGCGTGGAAAAGGGTTTAAACTTAACACGCAGGCAAATTTAATAAATATCATGAGGTGACTCAAGCAACAACTGTAGAATTTGATGAAATGCATCATTCTAACGAACTGAAGGAGCAATACTGGTTAATCGGAGGCAGCCAAGAGCACTGAGACCAAAACCATACTGCTACGACACAAATACTGCCAAACTGACATAAATGTATACGCCTAAAAGTAAGCTTGAAATTGTGCTATCTTGTTCAAATTTCAAACATGCAAGCACATGCAAACAGAAGGACTTAATCTCCCTAGGTGCCCGGGTGATCTTGGCGTGCAGAGACATGGCGAAAGGAGAGCAAGCTGCTTGCGACATCATGAGGGAGGTGAAGGGAGCTATGGTAGTCACCAGGCAACTGGATCTGGCTGACACCAAATCAATATGCCAGTTTGCTGAGAATATCTATAACAGTGGGTGGCACACACGACACACACATGAACTTCAGAGTAGAGTGTGCATTTTTCTCATAACAACTCTAATGCAGGTAACAAATCTCCTGTTTTTCAGCTGAGAAGACTCTTCACTATCTGATCAACAATGCAGGCGTGGCTATGTGTCCTCAAGGCAGGACTATGGATGGATATGAGATGCAGTTTGGAGTCAATCACTTGGGTAGGAGAAAAAATACAGAAGGCTTAGTTAATGCCAAAAATGAATGAAGTAGCCTTCAGCTAAAGAACAAATGACTAGCCAGTCAGCCTCTGTTCTTAATGCTAAAAAGACAACCAGTGATCAGTGATAGTCTCACTTTACTTTGCTCCACTTGTGTCTTATAATCATTTGCTTAAAACTCTTCACCATTTTTATCTCCTACCACCCATTTCTCTCTCTTTAGGTCATTTCTTCTTGACTTTCCTGCTGCTGGACTTGCTGAAGCACTCTGCCCCATCCCGGGTCATCAACCTGTCATCAATAGCTCACTTCTTTGGCAAGATCCAGTTTGATGACCTGAAAGGGGAGAAAAACTACCACCCCATCAGGGCCTATACACAGAGCAAGCTGGCTAATGTCCTGTTTACCAGAGAGCTGGCCAAAAGGATGGAGGGTAGGGACACAGGGATAGTAAGATTTGTTAGTCATTATATGTCGTTATATGCCTCCCTGTCTGCTTCTTTATGCAATAAAAATGTATTTCATCCCAACAGTGTGAGAGTCACATGCCTCAACCACAACTGCTCTGGGCAACATCAGAGCAAGAGGAAACATGTCTTAAAGACTCAATTGTTGCCCTGCAAATCATGCCTCGGTTGTCAGTCTCACTATTAATGTAATCATTTGTTCACAGATATGGGTAAAGGCTTTCTGTAACTTTTATATTATCATATCATATGACTGATAGTCACATGATACAGTGATTGTTTTCTTCGCTGATGTATGTACTCATGTACACGTTGTTATCAATGATTTTCTTCATTTCAGGTTGAACTAAACAATGAACAAATAAATCAGTGTGAGGAGACATCTAAATCCCGTGTAACTAAAGAAACCTATACCAATCCCTCCAGCTCTAGGTGTGATGGCTTACTCAGTGGACCCCGGCTTAGTGAACACTGAAATTTTAAGGTACATAAGGCGCCCTCTTGTGGATATATTCAAGACCTTCGGTTTTCTGGCCAGGACCCCAGCAGAGGGAGCCTACACCACGATCTACTGCACCGTCACTCCTGAGAACCAGGTGGTCGCTGGAGGATACTACAGGTCAGTTTGAAATGCAAAAAAATACACAACTAAGAAAAGCAATCTCAGCTTTGAACAGGCCATGCAATTTATACTCCATTCGAGTCTAAATTGGAATAGTTTTGTTAAGGAGACACCAACGGGGCAACTGTCTTAACTATTTACAATTAGAGACAGATAATATTGTATATATATATATATATATATAAGGAATGCGTAAAGAATCAGGGAAGACAAAGTGAGTTGTTCATCAATAGTTCCCTAAAGCTCCAGATCTAGGAGTATGTATCAGTGAATCTTTAGGTAATAACTGATTAGCTCACCATGACCTTTCGTTTCTGTGCACCGCAAGTGAAAAAAAGTGAAACATCATTCACGTCCACGGTAATTTCTGTTATATTAGACATGCAGACATCTTAAAAATTTGACTGACTTTAAACTGGTTTAGTCAAATGCAAAGAATTTCACTTTGCACCTATGCGAGAAGGCAAGGAACTTTTATTTAAAACTACATTTAAATAATTAAAGATGTGTGCAAGCTACCCACTGTTCAAATATTGGTAAATTTGGACTCGTTGGTGCCAGTCTGTTATGTAAAAATGAATGCATTTCTCCTTTCCTGACTCATCCTTCTTAGAAAGGACAGCGCTCTATTTTTTCATAGTCTTCATGTCTCCAAGTCTCTCAGCATGACCCTCCTACATACTGTATCTCCACACTCCTGTTTTGCATGCCTGTATGTGGCTATAACACACATTTGGTTAGTTTAAAACCAAATCTGGTAATGGTGAAGTAATCCTGAAGTAATGAGGAACTACGGCGTAATGACTAATCATGATGCTGCACTACTTGAGGCAAGAAAAAGGGTAAATCAAGAAGAACTTAAGGATCAATGAAGAAACTGTGGAGTCTGATTAATTTACATATAATTATGAACTAATTATTACCTTACAGTTATCTAATCGTGTCTCCCCAGTGGTTCTTGAAAATCATTATCTACTCCATAGTCTTAGATCAGTAGTTATTAGGGAAGTAGTGATGAATGACTCATTAACTATCAGCTCATTGCATACCAATCCTCGCTCTTGTTATTCAGTATCTAAGCAAATGTGGTGTGCTTAGTGTTGTGAGAATGGAGATGGAGATCACTGAAATTATGCAATGATGTACTGTTTATTCTTCACGTTGCCTTTCTCCCCTTTCCTTACAGTAACTGTGCCAGAGCAGAGAGCTCCAAGCCAGGTCAGGATGATGGCACAGCCCTAAAGCTGTGGGCTGTGAGCTGCCACCTGTTAGGCATCCGCTGGAGATAAACTTAACCTTTAATATGGAAGTTAAATGAAGGCTGAAGCATTCTAGTCTAACTAAATGTTATGCATATGGTGGATATAACTGGAAGTTCACACACACACACACACACACACACACACACACACACACACACACACACAAGGTTAATACAGGATTAATCTACTCAAAATAGATTTGGGTAAAACTCAAGGGTTATGAAAGCTGAGATGCTGATGAGTGTGTAAAAGACTTTTAGCTGCTTCTAATAAAGAAATATTCCTGATATCCAACGGCTGTCTGTTGCTGTGTGTCAGGTTGTGAGTAATAATAATAATAAAAAAACAGCATGAAAACTATTTTTCTTTTCTTCTTTTTACAGACTTCCTAGTTTTACGTAGACTGTTGCATCACTGGAATTCAGCATTGGCACCCTGCTACATAATACAGAACCACTACAGCAGCAACAGATTTCTTCTTGTAGGCAGATTAGAGTTTCACTTTGAGTACATTTATCCTGCTCGCAGTAGTATCACACGCTGCGGTGGTGAGTTATCACTCTCTCGGGTCAGCTAAGTCCATAACTCCAGCCTCTCCGACAGCAGGAGGCAGCAGGAGAGCCGCCTGCTCCCCGGTCTGTAACTTGTGAATCAATTATGCGTCAGCTCGCCCCTGATTGGGCCCGGCCGTGATACGTGAAACAAAACCAGGAGAGGTGGGGAGAGATGAAAAGCACGAAATCTGTGTTGTTAAAGTGTTGTGGCGGAGAAAGGAGGTACATTGTCGCACAGGTCCTGAGGTGGAAATTTGTTGCTCTGTGAGGAA